>JARYHS010011408.1:101863425-102017351 GCA_031002005.1 Vandiemenella viatica
TTTGTAACCCAATTCCTTTACTTTTCTCGCACACCCCCTCACCACTCTCTCTTACAAGTGAAGGATTTTGAAACCTTTTCCCACTACCTGTCCAGTGTGTCCAAAGTTTCTTTTACACAGCAAGCTTACGCGATCTTTGGGGTGATACTTGATAGACAGTTTAACGTTACATGCCATATTCTGGAGTTTTTATATATCAATTACTTTGCTTTTATTCCAAGAGACCAATTAGTTTTAGTATGTGTTAGATAGGCCATCAATTGTAGGCAGGTTCCACGACGATAAATCGTATATTTTTTCGAATGTGTTTGTTCGCGCCTATCAAACCTCACCGTCAGGCTTGAATATGAAGTCCAGACTTTGAGAAATCTGCCAGGAAAATCTTTGTTAGAGAATTATATTCCTAAAAGGGCAATATATTTCTCCGGGACCATTATCTTTTAAGAATATGCTTTGAATATGGTTTCAGTAAAACGAAAAATTCAGTATATCCATCTAACCTGTTGCATGTTCTACGTATGCTTCAAATCTAATCTTTATTACAAAAATATATGTGGAATCTCGAACTGTTTATTCCAGATCATAAACGTTTTGTAAAATATATAGACACGATATGCGTATCGTTGTTTCTCAGTACCCTGTCTTTATATGTATTCTTAAGGATCAGCCGCAATGAAAGCCGCAAGTGTTCATACATTTCAACGGAAACGAAGGTCTTCCTCCTGCGAATAAATTCCGATTTATAAATAATTTTTTCACTAACGTTCACGTTGCGACGAAGATAAAAATTTCATCTAACTGATATTTCTTTGAAGAGCTTAGTAACATCAGTATCGGAAACAATAAGACAACATGTTACCATTCATGTCAGCAGGGCTGTGTGAAAATCAGTATGGGGAAATGTAGTTACCTTTTGTACAATCTGATCGTAGTAGACGGCTTCAGCAAGAAAGTATGAAGAGGAATTTCTCATTCAACTTGTGTAAAAAAGATGTTAAAAATTGTTTTATTAAACCGCAATATTTAAATGACTGTATGGCTCAGGATATCTAATTTAATTTATAAAGAAGTGCATTACTTCTCAGGGACATACACGCTTTAAATTATGGCTTGACTACAAAGCAGGCTTCAAAAGCAGTCCCTGAAAAGTGGTCGATAAGCTCTGAAAGGATCAAATTGATCGCTGTCGCGAACGCCGTTAAAATTGGAACGGATGAATAATCAGTGTAGAGTGTGGAACTTTGTGTCAATGAAGTATGAAGACAATAGAATGACACGAACCCAACTGGAACTCGCTAGGGACGCAATGTATCTTATCACTACCTGCATAGTGCTTGTTTTGTAAACGAATACATACTTACACGATTTGTGTTTAGAATTTTGTGTTTGACGCTACCTGAATGAAACTCAGTCGTTATATTGGTTGCGGCTAGCTTTAAATTTTTTCTGAACATTTCGTTTTACGGGAAATATAATATATAAATTTAAGGCCTATGTGAAATTCTACCGATAGTTGATGTTGGAGTGCAGTGATAAGTGACACAACAGAAACTGTTAGGAATACCGCCGGGAATGTGAATGTTAGGGCATCCTTCCTGATCATGATGCACGTGAAAATGGTCTCATTTAGAAAACGAAGCAGCCGTAGCGTGGAATACGCTTTGGAAGCAGAGAGGAAAACGTAATGGTATGTCGGCGACAGGTGGTTCACATTACCGAATGAATCGTTTTCAAGGGTATCTCCATTCTTTGGCGAAGAGCTGTGGTTAACTTGGGTGACTACATTGAACTGTTACTTGCTAGTACTTACACTATAGTGTTTATTAGCACAAGGTCCCGTACTACACCGTTTATGTAATGTTTGGTTGCTATACCACTGCACCCTCTAGAGATAACGGTGAGTGGCATGTTCCTCAAGTTTTCTAGCGTGTATACTTGATTCCTGTAGTTGGCTTGATTTATGGAGCAACTTTTGTAAACATATCGCTAGTGTCTATTACCTGTAACGTAACTGTAACTACCAAACGTGATGGGTGACATCATATTCGGGATGATACGTCCTACCATTCAGATTTCGGTTTTTCCACTCCAGGCGAACGCCAAGATGTTTCGTTCAAAAATCAATGGGCATATTCCTTCCGGTTCCTTGTCCACCGTTCTTTCCAGCCTCTAATTAACTCAGCGTCGATGAGGCGTAGCCAAAATATTAATCCTATTTGTTATTAGTATCATTAATAGTTTGTGAGACGAAAAATGAAAACAACACGCATAATATAAGGTACTTGTTTAAAAAACTGCTCCCTAGTTTTTCTTAAATCTAATTTCAAATCGGATGTAGGAATTTACTTTTCGTTTTAGGAGTGTAGCACCTGGGTGACCGATCTTCACTCAGCATCTTACGATTTCTGTTCAATATCCAAGATTTCGAGTAAAGTTTGATTAAAGAAAAGGGATTGAAGGCTTCCTAGGCGTTTTTAGTTGCACAGTTAACCTAAGAGAAGATTAACGAAGTAGGCTTACTGGTAACTTGAAAAGCAAAACGTTATCTACATATGAAATTTCATCCAAATGGCAAGATCCATTTGAGAGACCGCCTCATAAATTGCTTTCAAAGAAAGATGCTATTATTATGTTAAATAGAAATCTTAATGGTGCGAGATTTGTGGTAATTCAAGGGATTCTACGATAACCCTTGATGATTAATTCTTATGTAACTGGACGAGAAAAATTGAAAAGTAAAAAATAATTGGTCAGTTTCAGTACGCGACACATGGAATCTTGTAGTAACTGGGCAGTGTCTGAAGGCGACACTTGGAATCTTGTACAAACATGGCAATTCCGTAGGCGGCACATGCAATCTTGCATAGTGATGTTCCGGTACAAGTAAATACGAGTAAGTACTCGATACTTTGTTTCGATACCGAGTACTTTTCGTATTCGAATTAATTCATTCGATGCTTACTCGGTATCGGAAGAAAAGTACTTGTATCGAATAGAAAGTATCGAAACGCACCCGGTGTTAAATTCTAAATGCATCATCATCCCTGCAGGGCCACTCAGTCGTGCCTACGAAATTAATTTCCCCCTGATGTCAAGTTGATATCATCGAAAATCAAACAAAATCAGTCTTAGAACAGGCAATATAATCTCGAAGAGTTTGTTTTAGGTCCCTATTTGGTTTTAATAAAGTTGTACTTGGTTCGCATTTCACTACGCCTGGCCAATGGTCGCTCCCGTGCAGCCCCACACAAAAACTAAAAGATATGGTTCATAAGCAACTAAGTAGCCCATGTGAATGGGAAGAAGAAGCTGCTGCAGCTAGCGTTTCACAGGAACATCACTTCTGGAAATATCACAAAGAAAAATAAAACGCACCGTAATGACAAAGTCTCTCTCTACTAGTCAAACACTGTAATGCCGGGACCACACGCTTGCCACATATTGTCAAACCTCACAAATTGAAACATGTGTATAGGACGCTTGGCTTGGCTTATGTAGGCTTGCAGGCACTTGTGGCTGAACCGATCAATTGTCGGTTTTTTGGTACAAATCAAAGGCGTTTGCGGCAAGTGCTTGTGAAGCGGCAACACGTTTGTGCGGACTTAGTATTGTTTATTTACTACTGAAGAAGGCAGTTGCTGAAATATTTTGTATGTTTTTGTCCAATTAAAGGTTTTCTCGCATCGCAGCCGTCAACTTTGGCATGTGGTGGGTTAATTTTCCTTTCCTTCATTATTTATATCGCCTAGAAGCTACTTCCATTTTCCTTAGCTTCGTAATTATTAAAAAAAAAATACACTTATATTAAATCAAATACATACATGAAGCTACACAGCTTTTCATAGTTACGTGAATTAAATTATCATAATTACTTGGCACGGTTTCTGCAGATTTTTAACACCCACGATCTTCTTTGTCGTCTCTCGTTTTTTAATTTTCTTTTTCTAAAAATAGGTTAGGCCGAAAGTTTTGGCCGACACAACCTCGACGTCCGACATGCTTTCTTCTCCAAAACATACAAGCGCACGCGCAAGCGTGTGGGTGACAATGTTTGGCTCCCCAAAATTAACCAAGCGTTTGTAGAGGCTTGGAGTTTGTGAGAAAGCGCCAAGCGTGTGATCTCTAAAAAGTAATCCATTTACAGAATGGGAAGAAGTGAAACTAACATTTCCTTGTCTCTATAAATACGCACAACAGTATCATATTGTTGTAGCAACGTCAGTATTGGGTGAATGTTTGTTTTCTAATGCGTGTGAAACAATGACAAACAAAACAAATAAGCTGTCCCCAAAATATCTGTGACAATTGCTTTTTTGGGAAACCTTTCAAAAGCGGACTTTTATTCTTTAAAAGTGTTAAATCAATAATAAATAAATATTTAAAGATAAGACAAAACCTTCGAAGTTTGCTTACATTGTGAGCGTTATTATAATTTGAATAAATAAATAAAAATGTTTACTCAGTGTTATTTGATTTTATAACACTAGGCAAATAAAATAAACAATTTAGCAACATGTCACGTATATTTTATATTTCGACATTAATTTTTTTTAAGTATCGATATGAGTAAGTATCGATACTTTTGCAGTACTCATATGAGTAAGTATCGCAAGACAATTTGAGTACTACTCATTTAAGTAGGTATCGATACTTTGATGGTATCGGAACACCACTAATCTTGCAGAAACTGGGCAGTTTATGTAGGCAACACATGGAATCTGCTATAAACTGTGCTGTTGGTGGCACTTAGAATCTTGTAGATACCAGGCAGCTTCGGTAGGCGGCACATGGAATCTTGTAGAAACTTGGCAGTTTTTGTAGGTGACACAAGGAATCTTGTATAAACTTAGCAGTTTCTGTAGGCGGCACTTGGAATCTTGTATAAACTTGGGAGTTTCTGTAGGCGGCACTTGGAATCTTGTATAAACTTGGCAGTTTCTGTACGCGACAAAAGGAATCTTGTAGAAACTCGGCAGTTTCTGTAGGTGGCACATGGAATCTTGTAGTAACTGGGCAGTTTCTGTAGGCGGCACATGGAATCTTGTAGTAACTGGGCAGTTTCTGTAGGCGGCACATGGAATCTTGTATAAACTGGGGAGTTTCTGTAGGCGGCACATGTAATCTCGTAGAAACTTAGCAGTTTTTGTAGGTGACACAAGGAATCTTGTAGAAACTTGGGAGTTTCTGTAGGCGGCACATGTAATCTTGTAGAAACTTAGCAGTTTTTGTAGGTGACACAAGGAATCTTGTAGTAACTGGGCAGTTTCTGTAGGCGGCACATGGAATCTTGTATAAACTTGGCAGTTTCTGTACGCGACAAATTTTTTTTTTTTTTTTTTTTTTTGTAACAGTTTAACGTCCCTTTTTAACAACGTGGTCTTTAGAGACGGGAAAGGATGGGGTCAAGGAATGGGAAGGAATTCGGCCATGGCCTTTTTAAGGAAGCATCCCGGCATTCACCTGGAGTGATTTGGGGAAACCATGGAAAACCCAAATCTGGATGCCCGGACGGGGATTCGAACCGCCGTCCTCCCGAATGCGAGGCTAGAACGCTATCCGTTACACCACCACGCTCGGATGTACGCGACAAAAGGAATCTTGTAGAAACTGGGGAGTTTCTGTAGGCGGCACATGTAATCTTGTAGAAACTTAGCAGTTTTTGTAGATGACACAAGGAATCTTGTAGAAACTGGGGAGTTTCTGTAGGCGGCACACGTAATCTTGTAGAAACTTGGCAGTTTTTGTAGGTGACACAAGGAATCTTGTAGAAACTGGGCAGTTTCTGTAGGCGGCACATGGAATCTTGTATAAACTTGGCAGTTTCTGTGCGCGACAAAAGGAATCTTGTAGAAACTGAGGAGTTTCTGTAGGCGGCACAAGGAATCTTGTAGAAACTTGGCAGTTTCTGTAGGCGGCACATGGACTATTGTAGAAACTGAGCAGTTTCTGTAGGCGGCACATGGAATCTTGTAGAAACTGAGGAGTTTCTGTAGGCGGCACATGGAATCTTATAGAAACTTGGCACTTTCTGTAGGTGGCACATGGAATCTTGTAGAAACTGGGCAGTTTCTGTAGGCGGCACATGGAATCTTGTAGAAAATTGCCAGTTTCTGTAGGCGGCACATGGAATCTTGTGGAAACTTGGCAGTTTCTGTAGGCGGCACATGGAATCTTGTGGAAACTTGGCAGTTTCTGTAGGCGGCACATGGAATCTTGTAGAAACTGGGCAGTTTCTGTAGGCGGCACATGGAATCTTGTAGAAACTTGCCAGTTTCTGTAGGCGGCACATGGAATCTTGTGGAAACTTGCCAGTTTCTGGAGGCGGCACATGGAATCTTGTAGAAACTTGGCAGTTTCTGTAGGCGGCACATGGAATCTTGTAGAAACTGGGCAGTTTCTGTAGGCGGCACATGGAATCTTGTAGAAACTTGCCAGTTTCTGTAGGCGGCACATGGAATCTTGTATAAACTTGGCAGTTTCTGTACGCGACAAAAGGAATCTTGTAGAAACTTGGCAGTTTCTGTAGGCGGCACATGGAATCTTGTAGAAACTGCCAGTTTCTGTAGGCGGCACATGGAATCTTGTAGAAACTGGCCAGTTTCTGTAGGTGGCACTTGGAATCTTGTAGAAACTTGGATTTTTCTGTATGCGGCACATGGAATCTTGGAGAAAGGTGGCTGTTTCTGTAGGCAACACATGGAAACAAGGCAGTTTCTGTAGGCGGCACATCGAATCTTGTAGAAACCGGCAGTTTATGTATCCGGCACATGGAATCTTGTAGCAACTTGGCAGCTTTTGTAGGGGGCACATGTATTCTTGGCGTTGTAGAACAGCTTTGCTCACCAGTTGATCGTAGGGGGTTCGCGACAAGAGTTACGTAATGGCGGACTGGCTATTTCATGTGTATAACACGCACAATTGTGAATATTGCTTACTGTTGCCCATTGTCGCTGATATTAGAGCTAAAAAAAAAGAGGTCGCAGTTTTTTCTCAACGGGGTTCATCAGCGACTGGGACATTTTATAGGGGTACGTGCCCTGAAAATTTGAGAAACGCTGCTCTAGGAGATGTCCCAGTTAAGCCATATCGCATTTTGGCTGTTTGTTTTATTGCCATAGTCGGGTATATATACAAAAATGGATCTAGTTTAAGTGTTGATTGCACTGCATCGCACTTCGTGCTAAAATTCAATTAGGGAACTGAGATTTTGAAAGCGGTAGAGAAAAGAACAGAAGCTAAGCAAGTACATGAATTCAGTAGTAATTGTGGAGTCGTGGCAAATAACACTTTGAAATATTTGGGATTGCGAACGATAGCACAGTGACGCTGTCGAGTCAATCAGAAAATACAGACGCGTGTATGCAACTTTAAGCAGGAGAAACATCTACAAAGCGTTGGGAATGAAAAGATTTTGCGAGAGTCAGTTCTTTCAATGTTACAAAAGTTATTAACACAACAAATACAACAGATTCACTCTAAAATCGTTGCGTAACAGATTCATAGAATGTTTAGAACATTAAGTGGGCTGTTAGAAACTCAGTTTGATAATTTTTGTGCAGAAACTAACAATAAATTTGAAGACTTTCGAACAAACATACAACAGATATCTGTTGTTCACTGCACATCGAATCAATGGATTACGAGATGCGAGAAATTGGAAGAAGATAATTCAAAACACAAAATGCATATTTCACACACCGTACAGGTAGTTTCAGAGTTGCAGACTACCACAGATCAAACATTTTCAACAGTCAACGAAATAATATGGGATTTTGGTAGATCAGTGAAATTATTGCACAATGGATACGAAGAACTGCATCAACCTCAGAACACTTTCCAGACTGACACTGTTGCAAAATGTTTGGCTATTGAATGGAAAAATTACTACTGGTAGATACAGTGAAGATAAGGGAAGTAACAACTGGTCCTGAAGCCTTAACATAACAACCAAGAAGAACCTAACTTGCCGAAATTTGAATGGTGACTATTGTAAATTGAATGAAACTGATCCTAAACCAGGCTATACTTGAGCGGACTAGGCTTGTCGACTTTTCAGATATCCACGACCGGACATTCACCCGGGGCGGCAGCGGGGGGAGATATAAAAGAAACCGTGTTTCGAAAACGCAAGAGACAACGGAACAAACAACAACTGGCATCAACCAACGACTGGCAGGTAGCGGGGAAGAAAAGCTCCGCCTCTGCAGAGGAACCATCTGAAGAAGCCTTCTTCAAGATTCCAGAACTAGCCCCTCCCGGGGGGCCCCAGTGGATACAGCAGCGGCGTCGCCTACCAAGGAGGAGGGAGAGCCAACCATGGAGGAGGGACCAGTCTTCCCCATGCTGGTGACCTACGCTGGCAACTGGGGAAGCCTCTATGTGAAGCTTCTCCTGCTTGACGACATGGGCATCAGCTGCAACGAGAAACAGCCCAGCTCACCAGGCGAATCCTCGCCAGTGGCTGTTGAGGCGCTGCCGAGGGAGCGGGTAAAGAGGGCGGCCAGGAAGAAGCCCTCCCCCCCCCCTCCCCGAGCTTCGGCAGTGCTTCAATTACCAAAATCATGGACACTAGCTTAGTGACTGCTCCAAGAAACACAGGTGCGTCGCGTCAGATGTGGGGCTGACCACCAAACGGCTGACTGCTCCACAGCCAGAGAAGAGGCAGTCTGCTGCAACTGCGGCGGTATGTACGCGGCTTGCTTCTCTGGCTGTGAACTCAAGAAAAAACTTCTGGCGAAGTATTGCACGAAAATACCAGTAGCCTTCAGGCGGGCCCACCAAGAAGCAAACACCAACCAGCTTCCCCACGCACAAGACTGAGCGAGAGCCGCATCCGTGGCCCTCAACCTCAACACCCAGGCCGCCAAGAAGGTCGACCAGCGGACCACTGCCACGCCTGCCGTACCAGATCCAGTGACCAACACAACTTACGCAGCTCATCACCACGCTCGTGCCAAGAACTTCAACAAATTAGACAGCTTTAGCAAATCATGACCTATCAAAACCCATGTCAAAAAAATAAATAAAATAAACAAATGCAGACAACAGTAGAAGGCATCCAGCCTGGGACTGTTGACAACATAGTAGCGGAAGCTAGTTAGATGACGCTGTGCTGTGCCTTTCACAGTAAAAGTAATTTAACAATATGCGGTGCTATCGTTTTCCTTATGCAGCCCGTCATTTGACAACCACACGTCTCTGAGGCAACAGTAACGTTTCTGTATTTTCTTTGGTTACTCACTCATTAAGCATTTGTAAAGTAAAAATTAAAAATTCTATTCATTCCATAATTCTTAGCAAACCAAACGAGCACTACATTCAGTCTTCTACATAGTGTAGGCCAGTGGTTCCCAATTATTTTTTCCCGAGTACCACTGCAAGAAAGAGCTCAACCGCGCGTACCCCTTACAGCTGAAATGATAAATAAATGAATTGGTTCATCCCAGTAGAGTGCTTCTCACAACCACAGAATTACAATAATATAATTGACACAAACACAGTTTATCTTAAAATATATTTGGGTGATAGAAATGTTTCTTTTGGCTGATAAAAGTGGATTTTTTTCAATTATTTTAGTGATCACCTTAGCCAAGAGACTACCGCGCGTACCACCCGAAGAAACCTCACGTACCCCTGGAGGTACGCTTACCACTAATTGGGAACCACTGGTGTAGGCAACTGAAACGATAATCAGATAAGGTGGGTTTACACAGTGAAAGTTAATTCACTTTTCGTTTTCACGTATTATCTAGGGTTGTCAACTTTTCAGATATCCACGGTTGGACAAATGCCAACATTTCAGATGCCAACGGGACTGGGGGGGGGGGGGAGTTATGTATGTTAGAAACAGTAAATTTACAGAGCGTGAACTAAAAAATAAGAAAAAAATGTTTGGAATAACAATCACAAAAATTAATATAATTAATAATGCAATAAAATAAATATTATTCTTACATAGTTTTTTTAAAAGGATACTTATTTTCAGACTTAACAATTTTCAAAATCTTTCCAGAATCGGTCTTTATGAAATCACAAAATTTAGTGGAAGTCATCCTATAACTGAAATGTATAAAAAGTTCAGACTTGATCACTTCCACTTTTGATCGGTCCCTTTCATCAGGCCATATTTTACACACTTGACAATATTCGGCGGAATTGTTTTTTACCAACTTCAAACAGAGGAGAAGGTTCTCAATTCGTCTGCATTTTTATGTATGTATGTTCAGCGATATCTTCGCCAATTTTGAACCGATTTAAATGAAACTTTTCTAGTGGATTGGGTATACCTCCAAAGTGGTCTCATATGAATTTCATTGAGAAACCACTTCTTCTATCCCTTTTCGTCCCTTAATTTTTATACAAACCCACAATTTTATCCGATTACGATGGAACTTTGGACATGTATAGTCAAAAATAAATAGAAAAATAGTGTCAAATTTTAGTTTGAAAAAACTAAACCCCTCTCCCCCTATCCACCCCCTAATTTTTGCCAATATTCTTTATACAAAGCTACAGTCGACACCATTTAACTGGTCTCCATTAAAGTTGGCATATACATGTAATTTTTCACGGAGAAGTTTTCTAACAAAAAAAAAAAAAAAAAAAAAAACCTTAATTTTATAGAAAAATAGATTTCTTATCTCATTTTGATTGAACTTTGCACATGTATACTTTAAAACAAAGAAAAAAATCTTGTAACCATATGGTCTGCCAAAGCTTAACCCCTCTTCCTCCTTCCACCCCCTTAATTCATCATCAGATTGTAACGTCATGGTAATGATAGAATGTCATCAGTGCTAAATTAATTCACTCCGATGTAACTGTATCTCATACCTCGCAAGGTAGTATTTAAAGACAAACTAACAACCACATTTTACGGTCAAAAAGTAAACGATGATTACTTTATAACTGGTACCGGTGATATTATTTTCAAAGAAGTTTCTCTAATGTATAACCTCTGACAAAACCAATGATATATTTTTAATTATCTTCCTTTTTAAATGTTTTACCATTAAACTTTCTGGTACCTGAATTGTCTACGAGATGGCGCTAGTGCCGTTTTCGAGATACCGAGTGAAAAAATTGTTCGTATTTTGTAAACTCGCTTTTTTGTAGGGAAGAAAACTATTTAGGTAATCTTAAAAGTCAAAACGTTCTCTAAATTTCAAATTTCATCCAAATCGTCATAGCCGTTTCCGAGATCTGAAATATATATATATATATATATATATATACACGTTGTTAATATTTTTTCCCCTGTTATCAGTCTCTCGACTGGTTTGAAGCAATCCTTCATCTCGTCTTATCTTGCTCTAGCCTCTTTATCTCAACATACCCCTTACAACCCACATCCTTAATTAGCCGTTCCATGTATTCTAATCTTTGTCTTCTTTTATAGTTCATACTTTCGTCTGTTCCCTCTACTAAAAAATTAGCCAATACGGCGTGTCTTAAAATATGACTCACCATTCTTCCACAATCTTCTTTTCGCAACCATCAATTCCAAAACACGTTCATTTCGTACTTTTATCTGTCCACTTAATTATCAGCATCCTTTTACAGCTCCATATTTCAAATGGTTTAATTTTCCTGATTTCTGGTATTCCTAAAATCCCTGCTTTGCATCACAGATAGAGTTTTAAAAAGTTCTTTTTTAGTCCTAGATCAATATTTTAACCTAAAAGATTTCTCTTTTTCAAGAAGGTTCTTATTAATAGTGCTGTTTTGATTTCAACATTATTCCTCCTACTTCATAACTAACAAGATTCACTTATTTCTCCTATTGCTCCAATCCTATTTTCATATTTAATCTTCTGTTATTGCTGTCATCTCCATTTCATCACTTTCGTCTTGCTTTTTTTAATTTTTAATTTTTGGACTGTGCGTCATTTTTATGAAGAACTAAAAGTCACGCTCGGAATGCTTAAGTTTAATAAATATATTACTGCAGTTTTATAGTTTTATCAAATATTATATTTCGTGGATTAAGTTTAGTGCGTGTGGTATTTCTTGCTGTCACTCAAAACCAGAACGGAGAATATTAAAAAATGTAGTTTTTAGTAAATATAGCCACTAGAGTCAGTGTTACTTTCCATCATTACTTACCACTGAAAAAAAGGGCAGATATTGTGTAGTATTGCGTAGCGCAGGTGTTAGTATATAGTCTTTTTTGGTTACTGAGCATTGTAGTATGGTGCAGTCTGGTGACTGACACACTACCTTTCATAGAGCGCTGTTACACCGTTCACTGCAGCGTAGGCCGAATGAACTTACTCTAAGCATCAGTGCCAACGGCAACATTGCAGTTCGGCTGAATTTGCATTTATGCAATGATTTACTCCGAGAGCGACGCTGCAACCTCTTAATGGAGAATCTTTGAATTTCTACTGTTCTGATACATTATCACACAACATTGCACACTTACAGGATTCGTACATTCATTAAACATTGATGGTAAGATTTCTTGGGTGGGGTGGGACATTCTCCACCTGCTAAATACTGGTACTGGCCTTTTGAAATTTGGATTAACTACTTCCTTATAATGTCCTCTTCATGTTGTACAATCTCCTTAACGGGAAAAGTCGCCACGAATTAAATTAAAAATGCCTAAATATGACATTGCAGCGCTGCTATTAGTTGCCGCCGGTGCTGCGAAATCAATGATAATCTCTTGAAATGTTGGTTTAATTCTTTGCTGTAATATTTTCTTGCCATTTTAGCTTCACTCCGTTGCAAAACGTCACATAACATTAACAGATACAAAATTTTTATCTTGGAATCGATATAAGCAGTCAGAGATAATCGATTGCTTTAGTTGTAAACAAATGCGCAGTTTGTCTCTGGTTTGCGACATGGGCTGCCGCAGAACGAATTTCCCGTAAACTTTTTACTCTTGGTCCAAGCCGAATTTCAACCTAACCATGATCACTATGTGAAAACGAACCCATTTAGGTTGATATGATCCCTGTACCGATAATTTTTGTGTCATTTTTGCAGTGCTGCTAATATTTCGCGGTTGCGGAGCATCCCATATTTCGGTATTTTTAATTTAATTCCTGGTTACTTTTCCGGAAAAGGAGAGTGCTAAACGTGAAGAAGACACTATAAGGAAGCAGTTAATCCAAACTTCAACAGGTCAGTAACAGTTTTTCACTGGTGGAGAATGTCCCAACCCACCCGATTTCTTTATAGATACATTTAAACTGTTCCATTGTCTTCCCACTTGTCGTGGTTTACGTACCCTTTGATATATGCCTTGTACATATATTGCAGTTCATTTCAACTTCTTTTATTTATCCGTATGACAGGGGCAACATTCTGTCTTTCAACTTTGCATCAAAAAGACTATTTAGGTGCAGACATCGTCTGACATCTTGATTTGTTTTTATTTGTCCTGATTTAGACTCTCTCTATATTTTATAATACATTTAAATTCCTTTAATGATTTCTAACTATCCTTATTTTATTGTAATCTATAATTTACTTCGGTTTATTCTGAGAAAGGATATCTTAAAACAAATTAACGCTATAAAATCGCAACAACTATACAATTGTAATACAGATCATTTTCAGTTAAAATTGCAGAGCAAACGTCATTTCCGTGTCATCAAGACTCTGCACTGAATTAATGTGGAACTATCTGGAGCTGTTCACGACAGCTATGTAGTTGAGATAAGACAATGGGACTCTATAAGTCACCCGGAATTCACGATCAGGAACTTAAATAAAACATGAAAAGTCAAACTAATTGCACGAGAATGATGTTCTGAAATCAAGAGTTGATTTCCCCGTAGCAACTTTGTAAATTGATGAACTAATTATGTCTTCCCATCCTGTGAAGGTGTTAATGTCAGTCGAAATAAAGTTTTCATCCCTAATATCATTCACTGTATCAGACATAACGTCACTAACAAATCTTTGAGTGAGCAACGTGTCACAATTTCCAGATATTTTCTGGTCATGCCTTCCAGCGCGTACTTCGTGTCATGTCTCGACGTATAAGCGTCAGTCACGAGTAAAAAGGGCAGCCCTGATCAATTTACGAGCATTTCACATAACTACGGAACCTGCACTACACAACAATTTTCAATATTTCTGAAAAATGGGTATTGTAAGGTTTGTACTTCAATTGGTTCAGATTGCATCGGAAAAAACGGAGAACGCAGTTTGATTAAACTGTGCTATTTTCTGCTAGTTCGTTCAGTGGTGTATTTTTGGGTAATACACTGAAGAATTAAAAGTAGTTCTAAGCAGGTGTAAGACGTGATATGCAACATTGTGAATGAAAAATTACGTGATCTGTTTTTGCATAAAATAAAATTTTACTTTAACATTTTATTAAAATATTCGTGACCTCGTATCTGAAAAAATTAAATTTGAATTTATTTGTGTAGACTATTGAAAATACATTCATCTGTATTCTTGTTTGATGAGTTATGCAGCATATACAGCGCTTTAAGCCTTTCATCTAACAAGCAGTCGAACAAGTTGCTGTTTAACGCTACTGGACTGGTGTGCCATAGCAATGGTTTTTATTGCACTCTTTATCATTTAGTAATGATGATTCGCCAAATCTAACTCATATTGGTTTTGTTTGTGCCCGTGGATTATTTAACGTTGGTGAGTCATCGTCCTTTCAGGTTGAGAAATATACGGAAACTATTTGTCTGTTCATTACTGTATCTCGTATGCTGTTGTCTTCTGCATTCACCAAATCTAATTTTACCTTTTAACTTAATAATAAAAATGTTTTCGGGAGGACGGCGGTTCTAATCCCCGTTCGGGCATGCAGATTTGGGTTTTCCATGGCTTACCTAAATAACTCTAGGCGAATTCCGGGATGCTTCCTTTAAAAGGCCATGGCCGAATTCCTTCCCGTTCCTTGTACCCAGTCCCATCCCGCTTTTAATTACCTCGACGTCGACGACGACGAGGCGTAAATCCATAAGTAAAAAAAAAAAAAGTGTTTTTGAGAAGTTGATATGATATATATAGAAATAACTCTCCTGTTAATCACGAAGTATGAATTTTTTAATTAGTACGTCCCTCGAACTATATGCCTCTGGGAAAATAAATTGTAGGTTGAATGCTATCCATTTTAAATGACAACAGAAACATTCCATTAGATGAACCGCGAAGATAGCTTAGAAATTAAGATACAACCTAAACTCGCTAATACTTCCCGCGGCCAATTTCCTGATACCTCGTACGTCTGGAAGCCCAAATGTCCATTCTCGCATCTTGAATGGGCTGGTGCCTCAGCGGTTAAAGTGTCTGATTGGGTCCCCGGTTCGAATCCCTGTCGGCGGAGATTTTCATAGGCCTTTAAGCCGACTTTAACCTCTGGCACAGCTTTCTGTATAATGTGTACGGAAGAACGCTTCCGTGATTTGGATTCCACGTTAAACTGTAACTCCCTTGTACCTGGTAGGATTGCCGGGTTAGGTTACGGTGGCTAAGACTGGGGCGGAAGGCAATAGAAACCCTGTCACCAGCTCATTACGACCACACGGAATTATTATTATTTTATTTGTTATTTGCTTATGGTCTTTCCACACTCACACGTATGTCTCAACTGCACACTCTCGGATTTACATACGTATTGTCTTTTGTTATGACTATATTTCAACTGCTCCAGGCATCTACATTTTGAAGGCTGTCTGAGCCATAGATATTGTCTAAGGCGGTATTGGTAATCTTATAGCCCCAGGCCACCTTGATGGAATGCTGACTGATCCCCTCCTTGTATATGAATTTCTCCCTGTCAGTGAATAGGTGCCCAAACATTTGCATTCCCTCGCCATTTTCAAACTCAATGGCAAGAGGGCGTTTACTCTTTTCATTCAAAGATGTTATATGGAAGAGTAAGAAGCATCTCATATAAGTATTGAGAAATTTTTTATGAATTTATTTTACTTCCTGGAATCCTTCAATCCACTCTTCCTAGTTCCTTCAGCAGCGTACGAAATTTTTTGTCTGTTCCTTGCAAAAAATAATAGATTTATTGGAAATATGTTAAATAACTTCCTGTTCAAGATGTATACTGAGCTTAGTAATGATGATATCAGAGCAGAGAACTTAGTTCACAGAAATCCTGTACCGTTACCTTCAGGAAACGCTAATAAATAATTCATACAACATGACTTGATTATATTTTTCTTTTAAATGTAGTTATATACCATAATCTGCCCATCATTACCTGTAAATAGAAATAAACAACGCAAAATGATATCAAAATAAGTAAAACGAATTTAAGAAAAAAGTGATTTTGTAAGAATGAAGTTAATGCTGTTTGTTGTTACTGATTGGTATTCAACAGCGATAGTGATCACGATAATTGGAACTTAAATACGTAAATGCTTCCAGCATCTGCCTCAGCGGTGTGGAATTCATTTTGTTGGCACATTTCTTATAGTATGGAACTCCGATTGTTGGCTCTGCGGTCAACTTCCAAGACAGAGCTTGAAGTGAATAACACACTGTTAATAAAATTGTAGATTAAAAAACTAAAATCACGTTTTCGTAGTAATGTGAACTAAAAGATCAAAAATAATATTTAAATATAAACATTTTGTTTAACAGTGATATGACGTCCCACAATTCAGGATAAATTAATTTTTTCCAATAAGCTTAAAGTATAAAGTCACTGATTACAAAATTAACTTTAACGTAAAAAAGCATGGGGTGCTATTGCAGTTGTCTTATATTTTTTGTCGTTGGCTGTTTGTAAAGACAGAGTCATTGTCAAAAGTTATGTAGAGCGCACCCCACGCGTTTTTAACATTAAAGTTAATTTTGTAATAAGTGACTTTATACTTTAAGCTTATTCAAAAAAATTAATTTATCCTGAATTGTGGGACGTCCTATCACTGTTAAACAAAATGTTTATATTTAAATATTATTTTTAATCTTTTAGTTCACATTACTACGAAAGCGTGATTTTAGTTTTTTAAACTACAATTTTATTTTTAACTTTTTAGTTCAGATAGTTTAAAAAGTATGTTTCTTACTGTTGGCTTTTCTTCACCAATCTCTCTTTTTCTTTGAGTTGTAGTTTCATTTTTAATTATTATTCCCAAGAGTAAAATACAATTAAATGGTCAACTCAACAAGAGATACAATAGCAGGGTAAACGAGGAAGGCTACTTTTCTATAATAGTACGAAGTAATATTTCGAATACTTACTATTCAACATCACGTTAAGCGACTGCAGACAGAGAAACCTTTCTGGATAGGAGACAGCGGAAGACGATCGTCTACAGCAACCAAGGTTCGTAAATCACACCCGGGAAACTGGAGAACGATGATGATGATGATGGCTATATTGGGCGGGAAATCTCCGAAGGGTGTGGCCGCCAAATGACGAAGGTTTCTCGAATTGACGCGCTTGTGCACTAATGTCGCGGCTGCATTTGCCTAACTCGGCAATCCCATCAGGTATATGGTACCTGCAGTTTAACGTGAAATTCGAAATTTTCGTTAGCCTAATCTTTGCCGCTTATAATATCCATAAAATTCCAACCGAAACCGGGATTCGAGCAGGGAACGTTTGTTCGCCAGTCACTCGCCCTAACCAACTCAGCCACCAGAGGGATGCGGAAAGTGGGTTAAAAGGAGCCACATTTGTCATAAGACGGTTAAATCACTTTAGTGTTCTTACTGTCAAAGTAATGAGATTACCAAGACATAGATATGAAATTATTGGATTGTTATCGGTTCTTAATATGTGTACAATATTTCAGACAATTCGGACATTCTGAAGTGGACGAAAATTGAACTGAAATTTTCTACTACATTCATCCACTTTTAAGTTATTACTGACAACGTGGTGAGACTGAAATTATTGAATTTTTATCGGTTCTTAATAAGTATGCAAAATTTCAAACGATTCGGACGTCAGGAAGCGGGTAAACACTGAAATGAAAGATTCCATTACATACAACCATTTTTCTATTGTTACCGTCAGGGTAACTAGAATAGCAGGACGTTGCTAAGAGACTACTGAATTGTCAACGGTTCTTAAAACGTGTGCAAAATTTTTATGTTTTTACTGTCAACGTAATCAGAATATCAAGACATAGCTATTAAATTATTGTATTGTAATCAGTTATCAATACATGAGAAAAATTTCAAACAATTCGGACATCTGGAATTGGGTTAAAATTAAATTGCAAAATTCCACGACATTCAACCAATTTTCTGTTGTTACTGTCAAAGTAATGAGAATAGCAGGATATAGCTATGAAATTATTGTATTGTCACCGGTTCTTAATATGTGTGCCAAATTTCAAACAGCTCGGACATCTGGAAGTGGGTCAAAATGGAGTTGTAAATTTCCGTTACATTCATTCGTACATACATACATACAAGTCAAGCTAATATAAAGCGTGTAAAAAGTGGCTGAAAACATCTAGTCGTGTAGAAGATAGATATGCTGGAGCGCAGTGCCGGATATCAGTACTTATTGGATTTCTTTCCAGTTGAGTAGAGGGAATTAGCAAATTAGCTATATGGAAGGGATATTAAATACTTGGAAAGAATCCTGAACATGAGTTGATAATTTCTCATTGTGTTTGATTTACGTGGCGGTAATATTATTGTTTCCACCAACGAATGTCAGCGCTTAGCAACAGCCGTGCCCTATGCTGTTTTGAGTTTGAAGTTTCACGTTACGAACAGTAACTAACAATCAAAAATAAATACAGTCATTGGGTAAAGACCACTGACAGTGTCATTTTCTTTTGTAAACAGAAAAAATCTGATGTGAATTGAAATCCATTGAATTCATTTTCGTTGGGAATATAGTTCTTAGGAACGGTGAAGATAATGAAACAACACAGAATTTTAATTTTCTACTGAAGCATCATTTATTCGCATTCGTAAAATCCCTTAGTTCTAAATAAGTATTTTTTACACGCTTTATATTAGCTTAACTTGTATGTATGCATGTATGTATGAATGTAACGGAATTTTACAACTCCATTTTGACCCACTTCCAGATGTCCGAGCTGGTTGAAATTTGGCACACATATTAAGAACCGGTGACAATACAAGAATCTCATAGCTATATCCTGCTATTTTAATTACTTTGACAGTAACAAAAGAAAAATGGTTGAATGTCGTGAAATTTTGAAATTTAATTTTAACCCAATTCCAGATGTCCGAATTGTTTGAAATTTTGCTGATATATTGATAACTGATTACAATACAATAATTTCATAGCTATATCTTGATATTATCATTACTTTGATAGTAAAAACAGAAAAAATTTGCACACGTTTTAAGAACTGTTGACAATACAGCAGTCTCTTAGCAACGTCCTGCTATTCTCGTTACTTTGACCATCTCCAGTTTCCCGGGTGTGATTTACGAGCCTTGGTTGCTGACGACGATCGTCTTCCACTGTCTCCTATCCAGAAAGGTTTCTCTGCCTGCAGTCACTTAACGTGATGTTGAATAGTGAGTATTCGAAACATTATTTCGTACTATTATAGGAGAGTAGTCTTCCACATTTACCCTGCTATTGGACCTCTGGCTGAGCTGCCATTTAATTGTATTTAACTCGTGGAAGTAATAATTAAAAATGAAACTACAACACAAAGATAAAGAGAGATTGGTGAAGAAAAGCCAACGGTAGGAAACATACTTTTGAAACTATCTGAACTAAAAAGTTAAAAATAAAATTGTAGTTTAAAAAACTAAAAACACGCTTTCGTAGTAATGTGAACTAAAAGGTTAAAAATAATCTTTAAATATAAAGATTTTGTTTAACAGTGATGGGACGTCCCACAATACAGGATAAATTATTTTTTTTGAATAAGCTTAAAGAATAAAGTTACTGATTACAAAATTAACTTTAATGTAAAAAAAAAAAAAAAAAAAGCGTGGGGTGCTCTCTACACAACTTTTGACAATGACTTTACCTTTACAAACAGCGAACGACAAAAAAATATAAGACAACTTATATAGCACCCCATGCTTTTTTACATTAAAGTTAATTTTGTAATCAGTGACTTTATTCTTTAAGCTTACTGGAAAAAATTAATTTATCCTGTATTGTGGGACGTCCCATCACTGTTAAACAAAATCTTTATATTTAAAGATTATTTTGAGCCTTTTAGTTCACATTACTACGAAAGCGTGTTTTTAGTTTTTTAAACTACAATTTTATTTTACTTTTGATGTTGTGCATTGCATTTGGTGCTACATCAGTTTTACACACAACCCACCTTCACCCCTCCCTCCCAACTGATTGTGATTATTAAACGGGTTAATGCCGCTGATTCCCTCCGAATATTCACAGCCGATCTATTTTCCAGTGGCAAAGTGACTTCCGTGTACTTCTATATAATGATTGCAATGAATGTTGGGGAAAAGTTGTGTGGAACAAATGCAATTTTTTTGTTTTGTTTTAAAAGTGTATTAAAAGTTTTCTAATTTGTGCATTATTACCAGCTTTTATGTATAACCGTTCATTTTGGAATGTTTAAATTAAGCTATGTAGAAAGTAGAATCCTAAAGGATTTTCACTGTGTCAAGGAAAATAGATCTTCAGAGATAAATAAATACACTCACTTTCCTGCTTCTCACACCACAGCACACTTTTTCTCTCTCTTTTTCCTCGAGGACAACAAAAGCCTGGACGCCTATTATTCAGGCGTGAAGCAAGCAATCAGTTAATGGCCTGTCGCAAACGAGCAAGCTTTTTATTCTCCTTCTTTATTTATACCAGATTAGTTTCGTGACCTTTGCTCTGAATGTAGTACGCCAATGGAAAATCATTAGTCTCAAAATAAAAGTAGTTTTCTTTAAACATACAACTCATTGAGCTGCAATTTTAGAGCCTCACAACTTCTTAAATTGATTCGTTGTTTTACAGATGATAATGTCAGATTAAATTTTCAGAAATCCTTTAAACTATAAAGCTCTTTTTTTTTAGCTTAACTGAGAAATGCTTCGAGCGGAAAAGGATTTGACCAAGAAAAGTCTTAAGGAAGTGTCAAATAATTAATTGAAGTGTTTTTCTGGAAATCTGGACCTCCCTCCCCCACCGGTGAGATTTTGTGAAATCTGGCGGAAACACCACCCTCCCCCCCTCTGATGACTGACCTCGCAGTTTTTTTGAGACCTAGCTTTATTTAGTTTAGCCGATCAACCTCGTTTATAAACTTTTTTTTATTAGCTCTACTGTTCTTCAATAAATTAAAAAGATGACGTGAGATTTCCGTCAACCCCCTCCCCCACCCCCCTCTCGGTGAAATTTCGCTGGACCTCCCCATTTCATCCACGTAATTCATGGACGATCCGTATGTGTTTGAAGCATAAAATTATCAAGATACGCACCAACTAATTTTAGGCGATGTTTCATAGTCCTTTCAAAATTTTAGTTTCTTCGTTGTTTGATTTGGACTACGATTAACTTTTTCGCAGCTCAGATCACCTGTGTATTTCCATCAAATATGGCTGCTAAATATCCTATTGTAAGAAATAAAATCTCAAATCTTAGCTTTCCTAATATGTTTTGCTTTATGTTGATTTTATTCTGCTGATCGAATGCTACTAAGTCAAAATTTCTCATCGACGGAGGGAACTTAGCTGACCTATAACGCGAAGGCTTAGTGACATAGTTAGGCTTTTATTTGGATAACTGTCATTTTCATTCAGCATCGTTCGCGCACAACAAGTTTGAGGAGAAATTTTTCCATCATCGGAGGCGGACAAATATTAACCTAAAAAATTACCGGAGCATATTTCAAGTCAAATACGAAAATTTCAGTTAGTGAAAATTACACTAAAATGCCATAAACTATGAAGAGTATCTCAAAAACATAAAAATACATGAATTACTACTGTAAATTCTGCAGTCCCCTACATTTTATAATTTCGTCAAGGCATGTTCATAATTCGCAGACTTATATAAATATCACAGTTTCGTGAAGTCTCAAACTTTTTAGTGCCAAAAACAACGAATAGCGGTATAAAAAATAATTTACGTTTAGCTGATGCGAATTAAGATAAGGTCTATTTAGAGATGTATGTTTTAAGTAATGCAAAGAAAAAAAACAACACATGATTTATTTAATGAAGTATACAAACGAGCTTGTCAAACTTTCATTAAGTCTTGGACGCAAATTTTTGAAAGGAAACGAATATGTTTGAAGGTTACTGAGCACATTTAATGTCTAATAATTTATTAATGTTCTGAAGCAAATTTAAAGGCCTAAAGTTGTTAGGCAAATTGGAGATTTTACTGTGTGAACAATCTCTGGCCAAATCTTTTTCTCATTTAAGTTACAAACAGCTTAAGATTTCTTGCTTCATCCCCGATCACGTAAGGATATAAGATATACGTCATCCAAATCGGTTTGCTTATTTTTGCGCATGCCGGTTTAAATAAATGCACACACAAGATCCTCTTACAGATTTGTACGTGCAGGGAGGATATAGCAACCAGTTTATTTCGTACTAGCGGAAGCCCGTGACCATTTTTTGCGTATCGTCACGAGTCTAGAATAGTTTCAATTTTTAGGGTCAGAGATTATGATAGGTATCGCGGTATCGAATAATTGTTTCAAAGTTCGTGGTTACTAGACTCCAACTTGATAAAATACAAACTTGTATTTGACCCTAAAAGTTCATTCTGAAAATTTTTAAGAATTCCTGTGTGCTTTAAAAGCATCACGTTGTTTTTTTTATTGAGACTGGGCAAACATTTATAATGAAATGTTTGGTCGTAGTGACTGTAACAGCCAGAGAACTTAATACAGATTCCAGATTATTAAATAGTCGAGCAACTCCGAACAAAGGAACTGTCGAAGTACTCGATTCGGTAACATATTTGGTTTGATGTCCACTTTAAATAACCTAACATCTCATGTACAGTGAAATTATATAGTAGACAGGTAAAGGTTGATCGTTTCTGTATCCATTGCTCAATGTTCAGTAACTTGTTTTGATTAGGGAGTATATCACGAGTGGAACATACTTTCGCCAGTGTGAAATAGAAGAACCGTTAAAGTAGGGTGAGCGGTCACATGTCAGGATAGCCTAAAAAAGTGTATAAACACACAAATGTGTGTTATAATTCGCAAATATCATATATTAATGGCATTTTTGGGAGCATCTTTGACAACGAGAAGACGATGTATACGATTATTAATGGAGAGGGAGAGGCAAGAATTTGATGGATGAATGAAACAGAAACAGCCAGAAGGAAGCTGATAAAGCAATGAAAATAGTTGGGCCTTAAATGAAACGGATATTTATATTAAAACTCACGTGTATGTAAAAGTTGAGTAATTCGTAATATCTGAGAAGTTGTGGAATAAAAAAAGGAAGTTAAAGTCAAACTTCAAAAATTTAGTTGCGTTCATATAACTAACGGTACTCTCAAAATAAAAGTAACAGGTAAAAAAGCAAGGTAGAGTGTGCACTTTATTTCAGATAAAGGAAGCAAAACGTAGGAGAGATTGACAATATTTTAATAATAACCGGAGAGCTAGACTTAAATCGATTTATGTCTAAAATATGGCAAAGAATGTCATCTTGTGACGATACAAGAACATAAAAGTACCATGATTTTGAATTTCTTAAGATGCGATCAACAGTACCCAATGGTTAGTAGTTAGTCAAAAAGTTTCGTAGTGTTGTAACTTCTGAGGAGAGGGTTATAAGTTCGAAAATTAAGATACGTGAAGCAGATAACTGAGTATGAAGTAGGCGATTCGTAGGTGGTGAAGGATACACAATCGCACTAAACCAGGTACAGATCGCTTATTATAATTGTGGAGGCTCTTGAATAAAATTTACAAGGCAGTGTATGATGGTTTGTGTTTGACTTGTGTTACTGTCTGAGGTCTTAGGGAAGTGGTGTCTCTTTTCTGTTTTGACGCTGAGTTTTTCCCTGTGTCCAGGTGCGTCAGTCTGTGCGCACGCTGCCCTGTGGTCACCAGTTCCACTCCCGGTGCCTGACCAGGTGGCTGCTGGACACCTCGGCGTCGTGTCCACTGGACGGATCACCAGTGCGGCACGACTTGCTCAGGAAGGCGCTGCAGTTAGTACACCACCTGCCTCTAATCCTGTTGAAATTCTTGATTTATGTGTCATAACTAGAGAATTCGATCCCCGCCCTTATTTATAATCCTGGGATTCCGAGATTATGCACAAAAAATCCCAGAATCCCGGGATGATCACCGGATTTAGGATGGCAATTAAAAATATACAAAAACATTATTGAATCAGTTTTTTCAATATAATTTTAGTAACATATGGCCCTACACAATAGTCACTTATTCGTTCTAAAAAAAGAATCACGAAAGCTTTTTAAAAGAAAAATTAACTTTTCTATAAATTTTAGCAGGAATTTGACTTGTACGTAATGACAGGGCACGTAGTAACTAAAAACGTTCCGAATCAGTCAAATTCATATTTCTTATAGTCAGCAACTCAATATTTTAAATTCAGTTTTTCTGTGAATTAAGAATATATGTTCGAAGAAATAACAACGCGTTCGATGTTTGATTACTCAGCCTGCTTCTTACTTTACTGCACATGTATGCTGCTGCCGCAAAACCACGTTTGGGCCAGATTGAAGTTGGAGGGATTGTTAATAAGTACTTATGAGCTCGTTCCAGATTACAGCCCCGATTGGAGCATGAGGCTTCAAAAAGACTCATTTCCTTCTTAAGGATTTTGGAAAAATTTGATTCTGAGTATGATTATGGTGACAGTATTTTCATGCTTTTATATATATCGGCCTCAAGTATTCCTTTGGGATTTAAATAACTTTTTCTTTCAATCGCGGGTTTGGTTTGCATCATTTGTGTGTCATGGTTTAACAAGTCACTCTTAATGTTTCCGTTAGCGAAATTATCTTTTATATATGTAAAAGATAGTAAACAAATCCCTTTTTTCATATTCCACTATTTGCCCATATCATAAAATGGCATCCAAACTTTGTACATAACCATTTTTATATAATTTTTGCTAATTAACAAAAATAGAATAAATAGTTCTACTTACGCGATACAAAGCGCTGCTTTTGAGACATCTTTTCACTCACAAGTTTTCCGTTGGTCGGCGCAAACGCGACCAAAATCAGCTTTTAAAACAGGACGTCGGACAAGAAAGTCAAAGTGACACTGACAGATAAAAAGACTGCGTTTCTTTTGGAAATTTTACGTTTTATGATGTATGTTTCATCACAATTTTTTGTCAATCGCGAAAATCCCGGTATAGGGAAATTTAATACCGAAAATTTCGGGGCTGGAAATGGACCGGGATTCCGGGACCCCGAAATGCCTATAGTCATAACCCAATCCACTACTATTACTAAATAAAATCTCTTCTAATAAAGTTACTATTTACAAAAAGACTCGCGAAATACGAGCTAGTGCTTTCACCTCTGTCTCGTATTATCTTCACGGCTCTAACCTCCCACTGAATCTGTTGACTTCTGAAGAAGATCCTCCGAAACAGTGAAACGTCGGAAGAAAATAAGAGTTTCAAAATAAATCCAATGCTTGTTTGGTAAATGCAGTGTTATTGCAGGCCATTTTTTCCCGCAGTAGTTTAGTTAGTTAGCTGTTAATATATAACGCCAATGCAAGTGTATTTTTCTTATATTTGTTTACTGTAACCGCGTTATACCTCCCATAGAGGCATTTTCAGCATCAAATCTGAGTTGAAATTGTACACTTAGTTTCACAAAATTATTTAGTTATATTTTACGTAATTTCAGCATTGGGTACTGGTGAAGCAGCATAGGAGAGGTCGTGGTATGCTGTTGATAGTCACCAGATTTTATAATAGCACGTGGGGTGATTTTCCAAACATTTCCGCAGTGATTGTGGAGTCTAGACATAATACATTGTTGTTAGTGATTCTTCCATCCAGGAACGAAAAATTTGGAGGCTCCCAGGTGCCTTTCGAAGAGTATGTCCCAACTGAGAATTCAGTTCCTCTTCTTCATATCTCATGCACAACACACATAGCATACCAGACATAAAAACTCAGATAACTCAACGGAGTTGTCCACTAATTCAGTAAGACTTAATAACACTTAAATAGGAGGAGGGAAGGCCGTGCGTGACAATCCACGTCAGTAAAAACTCGCCTTCAACTTGGTGTTTCGGGTAACACCCTCCCTAGTGATAGTCTACGTCAGGTACGAAAGACAACTTTACCTACAAACTTCTCCTTCAGCTTTGTTTATGCGTGAAAGCTGTGCATGCAGTATGCCATTTCGTCTCTGCTGAGGAAGACGGCGGAGAAATCCAATAATTATGCCGTAGTTTCTCCAAGTAAGGGTCACGCACAAGCTTCTTGCGTAGTTCTAATTTATTTTCTTTGTTCGCAACTGAAAACAGAGTAATCCTTGTTTGCGTAAAACACAGCTCCAACTAGCACACGCAACTATCTTATTAAAACAAAAACACTGCTGTCCTGTGAAACATGTTTTGAAGTTGTCATGTTTGTTACTAATGTTAACACACTTTTCTCCATTTCTCAAATGTGAGATCCTATGTAGTTACAAGAATTCTGGTTTTAGATAAAAATAAACTAAGATATTACTATTAACATGTGACTTTCAACATGCCTACAGTAGTTTCTACGGAATCAGTTGAATGCAGTGTGTAGAATTTCGTGATTGACCAAGGAGAGCTTACTATTTTCTAAATTGATTTGTTGATGAGATTGCATTTATTGAATATTAAGTTCGTCTCTACTATCGTGACAAAACTGATTGCAGGTACTCGCGTATAGCTGTTGATTAAAACCATACGTTTACACAACCTGGCCATTCTTTTCCGAATGTTAATTTCTAGTCTTTTAATTGCAAAAGTTAAAACATGGAAAAACTTCTTTTAAAATATAGAGTAATTATACTTGTAAATTGATATAATAGATGCACTAATATATACAGGTGATGCGCCTACAAGTGGCGGAGAAAACTTCATGGGTTAAGAGTGTACGTAGTGTTATTTAAGTGATTGCAAAATTGATTAAAATTTACAAAGAACTTGTCAGATGAGCCCACTTACCAGTATGACCGTCTGAAATGGATATGTGCACCGATTCGGTTAGGTGGGGCGTCATAAAGCCATCGTATCTTCTCCTTAGACAAGCTAGCCACAACTGTTGTAACTTCTATGTTTTTTGTTGCTGTTTTGTTGTTGTTGTTGTAGTAGTTTTTTTGTTTTCTTTGTGGCTTTACTTCGAGGTCATTAGTGGCGGAAGAGACGGGAACGAATCCAGGTATGGCCGTAAGGGGATACGAACCTTCGTTTTTCCGGAATAGGAGGCCAGAACGTTAAGCTCTCCCATCACGATCGGTTGTTTTAACTAGTTCTTGAGATCATTGATATTGGCAGTGGGACGGAGTTGACATCCGAGCTGATCCCACGTATGTTCTGTTGGGGTATCTTGCTAGCCACAGGAATGGGCAGTTCATAAAGACATGTGCCGTGTGTGGACAAGCTTTTCCCTGCATCACGACGACGCATAAGGATCCAGGATGTATCTGACGTACGGTACGTTTGTAGCTTCAGAGCTCGCTCAATCACTACCAGCCGTTACCTGCATAACGCCAATTGTACCATAACTCCGCTGTGACTCTCCACAATATTGGAAGAATGGGACCTCTCCCCAAGTCATCACTGTACTCGCGGACGATGTTCGTCTGATGGAGAGCAGAACCGTGATTCATTGCTGAACACAACGCGACGCCAATCATCAGCAGTCCATGATTCCCAGTCACGGCACCACTCCAAACGGAGTCTTTTGTGTTGAGGTGTTTATGGCGGCGTATGCATTGGATGGCAAGTCCCTAGTCTGGGTGTTGCTAGTCTCCATCAATGGCGCCATGGTGTGGGGAACCATCGGATATGACTTCAGGTAGTGGTTGAGGAAACACTGATCGCACCACAGAGCGTCCTCATCTATTAGCTCCGATGCGACAGTATTGTAGTGACGTTAGCAACAAGACAATGCTCGTCCACGTACAGAACATTATGATTAATGTTGAAGTATTCTCGTGGGACATCAAGAGCTGAGATCTGTTCCCAATAGAACAAGCTCGGACTTCAAGCTAGTCGCAGTGCCAGCATCCAGGATATAAAGGTCCGGCTACACTGATTGTGGGCCAGCTTGCCTGAGCAGAGGATACGACGGCTTTGTGACACCCTTCCCAACCGAATCAGTGCATGAGGGAGTGCAACGTCATACTGATAAATAGTCTCATACTACCAAGTTGTTTTTAATTTGACTCGATTTTGTAATCACTGGAATAACATCACATATCCTCTCGACCCATGAAGTTTGATTTCATTTCCTCATCCGCTTCTGGGTGCTTCAATTTATATATATATATATATACCGGGTGTTTAAAAAATGACCGGTATATTTGAAAAATCAATAAAAACTAAACTGGCAGCGATAGAAATACACTGTTTGTTGCAATGTGCTTGGGACAACAGTAAATTTTCAGGCAGACAAACTTTCGAAATTAGTTACAATTTTCAACAACAGATGGCGCTGCAGGCTATTTGAAAGATATAGATGATCTTGTGATTGCTTTGGGCTATTCGATACATACACGAAGCGGCGTGGATTGGCCTCCCTATTCGCCGGTCTGAACCCCTGTGACTTCTTTCTGTGGGGACACTTGAAAGACCAGGTGTACCGCCACAATCCAGAAACAATTGAACAACTGAAGCAGTACATCTCTTCTGCATGTCAAGCCATCCCGCCTGACACGTTTACAAAAGGTTTCTTGTAATTTCGTTCAGAGACTACACCATATGATTGCTGCGCATGGTGGATATGTGGAAAATATCGTACTTTAGATTATTCCAGACAGCAGCTCCACCTGTTGTTGAAAACTGTAACTAATTTCGAAAGTTTGTCTGCCTGAAAATTTACTGTTATCCTAAGCATATTGCAACAAACGGTGTATTTCTATCGCTGCCCGTTTAGTTTTTATTGATTTTTCAAATATACCGGTCAGTTTTGAAACACCCTGTATATATATATATATATATGTGTATATATATGTGTATATATATATATATATATATATATATATATATATATATATATATATATGCTCACCGCTTGACAAATACAAATAGTTAAGGAAAAGCAAGTAACATCAATTTCTAACGTTCACTAACCGTAGATGTTAATCAAATGTTACGCTTGTCTTAATAAAGCTCAAGCTGTGATCCATAAATCGTTTTTCTGTGTGTTGTACATTGAAACGATAAATAATTCTGCTGAATTCAGATTTTACCTGTGTCAGATGTTAAATATTAATGATCTGCATTTTTCTTTTTAAGTTCTGATATTTTATCATCCCCTCTATAGTAGACCAAACTCCCTGACGGTAATAATACCGTAGGCGCGTATGAAAACAGATTGGTCATTCAGATCCAAAATACAATACAATATGTGCTGCAGGTGATGTGTTTTGCAGGCGACAGTACTGCGTGCGTCTGGATACGGCGAGCACTGAGCTGCAGCCAGTGGCTGTACCGGGGGCGGTTCACTCCACTGTGCGCACAGAGGCGGTGGCCCCGGAGCCGCCCCCAGAGGTGACGGTGACGAGACTACACCACAAGGCCAGGGCCTCCACCGTGGCAGCCAGCAGGTACTGCAAACCAAACTCTCATACCTGTTCAGGACGTGAACTAATGTTACCAGAAAAACCATCACCACTCACCACCGAACGATTATTTTACATCAAAATTTATCCAATATAGTGAATAAATTTTTGGTAATCATGCTGTGGCAATGCTCTCTGTAGCAGACTGATCTATGTGCGGTTTTTTTTTAAATGGTCCACATGTCAGCAGAAGGTTTACAGCTGTTGAAGTTCTTGATATGACCAGTTGTAAGAAAGCATCACTAGTTCCCTAACAAGAAAAATTGGTTCAATGCATACCCTAGGTGGCACAGCAAATTATTATTATTTCAGAGGTATTGCTAAGGTTTAAAGCTATTGAAATTGTTGATTTGAACAGCAGAAAAGGACCATCATTCTCTCACAAAGAAGAACTAAATGCGTGGCTGAAAGCATAAAATTTAAGGAAACATTTTAATAAATTTACATTCACAATGAACATGTGAATTAAAAACAAACTATTTTCTGCAGAAGATTGTGCTATAAATTTTTTAGATATTTGAAATGGTTAAATTACTTGATGGACAATTTTAAGTTACGTGCCCCTGTGTATGAAAACCAATATATTTACCTGTATGTATGCGAAATAACTCGCCGAATACATTGTATATCTAAGAACATTGCAATCAACTTAAAGTTGCAAATATCTAATTTTAACAAAAATGTGTATCAAACTTTGTATTCATTTAATCTATATGTATGCTCAAACCTAGCAATAGCGAAGCGTTGCCGGGTCAGCTAGTTTTAGTTTATTAAAATGAGTATTAATTTGATAATTTTAATGTGTGTAAATATTTAATGTTAAGGATATTAGAGAGCAGATGCGAGGGTAGATAGTCATGATGCTTGGTGGGAGAGGGTGCCCGCAGACAGTTGGCGCCTGGGGGTGTGTGACGCAGGGCCGCCGTAAGCGGGCGTGCAAGGCGTGCACCGCACGCGGGCGGCAGGTCGAGGGGGGGCGGCAAATCGAGTGAAAGTTGTCATTCCATTGTCGCCGCGACGAAATTTTCAGCCTATTATGGAGCGGGCGACTTTTTTTTTTTTTTTTTTTAGCTCAACAGCTGCTTCAGGCGGCCGGCAACACTCAGTGTGCCAACAATGGGGGCGGCAAATAATGTTCGAAAGGGCGGCAATCTCACATTCTTTTGACCCGGTTCCGAAAATTCCTAGATCCACCACTGGCTGTAGTTAGATAGGGGGCGGCATAATCGGTATTGCACGCGGGCGCTCAAACAGCTAGCGGCAGGCCTGGTGTGACGTCAGCCAACACTGGAAAATGAAAAACAGGCCAGGTTTCCTGTGTAATTAAAGTTAATCACTGACCTGTCTATAGAAACTCACATAATACACAGGTATTGTTTGTGGACCTCTCATGTTCAAATGTTATGGCTCGTAAGAATCGAGCCACATGGAATTAAATACTGTTAACTTTAAATCTATAAAAAATCGGCAAGAACAAAGAGGAAAGATTCTGTTTGCTGCCTATTAAAATAACCGTCGGTCAGAGTGCATTGTCTTGGTGCGCCAGAAGACATTACTGCCTAATATGAAAAATTGAATGAAATAATCTCTCTTTTTGCCAGATGTGCATTGACGAAAATTTAATGACCAATATCAATTTAAGGAAACCGTTATTGATTGCTAGTGGATAATACTTTGAAAGTATAGCGCAGTGTTTCTAAACTTGTAGTGTTTTATTACTTATGACTTTACGCCTCGTCGACGTCGAGGTCGTTAGAGGCGGGAAAGGGCCGGGAACAAGGAACGGGAAGGAATTCGGCCATGGCCTTTTGAGGGAAGCATTCCGGCATTCACCTGGAGTGATTTGGGGAAACGATGGAAAGCTCAAATCTGGATGCCCGAACGGGGATTCGAACGCTGTGCACCCGAATGCGATGCTAGAGCGTTAACCGTTCACCCACCACGCTGGGTGACCTGTCCACGGAGGTGAGTCAGACGGTCCACAGGTAGATTTTTTTTTTTAATTGACATCTATTTGAATTAAAGGTATCAAAACAAAAAATAAATTAGTGAAAACTGTTTACAGAAAATGGATATAGCACTCGCAATGTGTAACATTATAAGCGCGTATAAACTATAAGACAAACTTTCTAAGAGCCATGAATATTTCAGCGATCAGCAAAAACATCGAGAATTTGATTGCGTTGTTACTATAATAGTTTAATCACCTAAATACGTTTGCAGTCAACAACAAAGATGCTTCCCTCAAAAGGCCATGGCCGAATTCCTTACCATTCCTCCTCTAATGACCTCAACGTCAACGAGGCGTAAAGTCATAAGCAAAAAAAAAAAAAAAAAAATAATAATAAAATAAAATAAAATAAATAAATAAATAAATGAAAAAATAAAAAAATTTAAGTTCAGTAGCACTGCGCAAGTTAATGACCGTTTTATGAATGCCTTTCTGTAGTTATAAGTCTTAAGAGACCATGCAATGTGCCGAAAACAATGGGAAGGTTTGGTTAATGATATACTAGAGGTTAAAACTTTAGGCTCCATTTATGTTAGCTGTCCGCAGAGTTATTTTTGACATTTTAGTGGTCCGTATAATTATTTTGAGATTTTAGTAGTCCTCGGGTTGAAAAACGTTGAGAAATGTTGGTATAGAACATTCAAGTTGTGTTTCATTTGAGATTCAGTATCATTGAGTGATATTAACAGTATGCTAGCGCGCAAAACTGATTACAGAATAAATATAAGTTATTTGTAATAAACTTATTTCTTATTTAACCTGTTTCTGATTTGTTAATTTGTATGAAGATAGGTCACGACTCTGATAAAATATTAAGTAACAAAAGGAATTAAGGAGACAATTAACTTAAATCGTGTAAATATTAATAGTAAAGCAGTAAATAGAGAAAGAATATTACACCCCTCAAGCGAAACTTGCGGTCCCCCCCCCCCCCAAAAAAAAACCCACATACATACCAAGTTGAGTAAAATGTTATGATATAAGGAAGCAGACACAGATTTGTTAATTTGTATGAGATACTTCAGAGAATGCTGAATACACATAATGCACTGATAACATTGGTTGCTCTATAGGCTGAGTATCGTATGTGTTTTTAATAGCTTATATGCATGGTCCGCTTACTTTAATCTAATCTACACAAACTTGTGACCACACAGAGGAATCTACTGCAACCTTGTAGCGCTATTATACTTTAAATCCATCAAATTATTCAGGACCAAGCAGTCAAGCTTTTTAAAATGCTAAATTTTCCTAAGCTGTAGTGTTTGACTGTGAAAGACGAAGTCAGTAGTTTTTTACCAAAGAAAAACATCTAATCCCTCTTCCTTATCTAACGACATCGAATTGGGGCTGATTAATATTATTTGATTTTGACGAAACGTGTATCTGAAGTAAGTCCCATAAAACGCAATTTTGTTTACAGCTTTTGCACTTTACTCTTATGACAGCTATGTTTCTGACTTCGACAGGTATACGAAAAATCTGCTAAACTTACATTATACATGTTAGGTAATAATTGTGTGCTCATGGTGTGTTTTTGTTTTCGAAAAGTTTAGTATCATGTATTTTTTTCTGTACGCATAAACTGTCTAATCGATCAATTATTACTCGCACTAATGGGTTATTGACAATGCATTATCATAGACTGAGTTACACATATCTCTGCAGCTGTCAGCAGTGTTATTACTAACATTTCACGCAAAGTAATCCGGACAAAAACGTCTTTTGACAGAACGATTATATGCATGTCCACATGACACTGGAACGAATTACGGTAACAGAAGTTGGTTTCATATATTTTATGCTTAATGTAGTGTTTGGTTCATTCTTTGAACAAAGATGATTTTCATCGAAATTCTGATTAAGTATCGCTATTGGAACTTTGAAAAAAATTTAATATTGATACTTACATGCATGTCAGTCAATTTTTTTTATTAAATGTAAACGTGAAATAGTAGCTAAATTAAGAGTAACTGCAAATCTGATGCCAGTATTTCTTTTAAATTCGCATTCTCAAAACCGAAAGGTGTATTTATTGGAAGACGTTGCGGTTTATTACTAACTTTGCACAGTGTTTCACTGTATGCATCACTATCCAGGTCTTATACTCTGGCCACAAGACCCCTGACCAGAAACCGTACGCGGTCCTCGAGGGTAAAAGCTGAGTCCAGGCCGGAACGAGTAAAGAGGCCGTCAGCTCCCAGCCACAACATTAACGGTGAGTAATGCATTCTGTGCTTAGCAATAGCTGCATCAATCAGCGAAATAATTTTAAATTATTTGGTGTCTTACTGCATCAAAGGAGACTCACTATGCTCCGAACACACCATATAAATAATCCATTCTGACTTAGGGCGAAAACTGAGAGGTGGTCACACTGCAAAGTAAATGCTGTTTCCCATACCTAAACACTGACAGGACAAACAACGGACGCGAACAGCAAGTAGTTGCTGCCAAGTATTAGAGAAATTAAAATTCAAAAATAAACTAAAGCATTTCTAAACTTTTCCTATGACGATTATAAACTAAATGCACGGGTATGACGCTTAAATAGTCTTAAACCCAAATACTAACTTTAACTGCGGTTCGACTGCACAGCTAGACGATTCGTGTAATGCAACTAGGGCCAATCCCACCACCGGAACAACTTTTACATCTTTAACTTTTGTTTTAGGTATTGGTGGTATAACTTGAAATAGATTCAGTATTAACTTATTGGACATATTACAAGAAAAGTGCATTCATGTAATATTTGTTATTTGTACTAAAAAGTTATTAATTTTGTGTGTATTTTGATTTATGCTGTATTTTTCTTACGAAATCAATGATGGAGAAATATCGGAATTGTATTATTAGCTCGCAGGATTTAGCCTGGGGGGGATGCTGTGAATCCAACAAATTCGGTCTTTTAAGTTTTTCGCTTGTTCATTTCTATATTAATTGAGTTTTTTTAATGGTTGATGCATTATTAAAGTTCATTCGTGATTACAACAGCAAGCAGGCTAGTTCAGTCTTTGACTGTAGCCAGTTGAACCAAGTAGTCGAGCACAGGGATATGCGGCCTCACGCACAGTGTCAGCTGTCAGAATTTGGAAATTTGGCAGGAACATTGTAAAATACTGAAAAATAACTTTAAAACAACATTAAACAAGAGTGTGGAGCTGTTTTGGCATAGCCATTTAAAAAATCCTGCTCAGGTATAGAAGTCATTATTAGATATATTTGTGTGGTTGCAAAATTTTTCACAATAGGCATGCAAACATAAAGATAACTGCTGCATCGACGCGGAGAACCACATATAAAAATCATTTTACTTGCATATTTTATTCAAGAATTTAAATACAGTTAAAATTGATTTTAGTGTTTCTTTACGAAAGCATGCAAACTTTTCTGCTCCTCATAGAATTAAATGCGAAAATACTGTATTTAAACTGCTGTCCACGAAGTAACCTGGAAAACACAGTTTGTATTTTATGGAATTAATTAATTGTAAATACCATCCCAGTTACGATTGGATCTCCTTCGGAGGTGTTACCTCCTATCTTGTTGTTCTGGCGTGTTCTAGCTCCGTGTCGTCGACGTTGCGACAAGATCAGCACACTGGATTCTCCAGGGTGCTTGCTGGAACCCAGAGTCATCCTCAAGGGTCTCCGACGGCCCTGCTCCAGCAATCTCCATGTGGAACAGGTATGGGGCTACTGCAATTAAGTTTGTTCTGTATTTTTGGATATCTCTTCTCTTTATTTTGAAACGTTATCGTATGAGACAGTTGCAGATTAGCAACCGACTGCAATGGAAAATAAGAATTATGTAATTTCTTGGTATTTACAACAATTAGTATGAATTTAGTGAAGAGAAATGAAATAGAGATCCTCATAGATTCTTCAAATAATTAAAAATTTTCCGCAAAGTAGATCGAATTTGGATAAAAATCACACTGATAATAATCACACAAGTTACCCTGTATCACGTTTATAGGCTACCAAGAAAATTCCATCACAGATTGTTAGTCGTTTTTCAGCAGCGTGTATTCGGCAACCGCGTTATGATGCTGTAAACATGTGATCTTTGTGTCAGGGATAAGATTTGGGCGAGGAACGGTGTGGAACTTGCTCATGGAATGATCTTTTGATACCATTGTAAACCGAAATCTGTAAGGCTGGGCCGAGTGAATGATAAAGCTTCAGACTCGAGCGTTACCACTCAACCAACAGGATTGGCGATAGACTTTGAACACAGTGAATCTAACTAGTGTTAAGGCGATAAAAGTAACTGCTGATGTTTTAAAAGTCAATTTTTTTTATAGCTGCTAAAGCATTTGTGTCTAAACAAAACTTTGATGCTACTAAGCCCTTCTGTACATATGCTGAATGATTATATCTGCAACAGTTATCATGAGTTGATAAGAATTCAGGTACGACGGGGTAGTATGATCAACATTTTCTAAACAAGAGGTAATGCCAAAGTTAATTGTATTTTTGATTTTGCTACTGTAGTCCCGTAGTTTTCTTGCCGGAATTATTACGAAATCTTTTTATGCTCTATTAATTAGCATTCAAGCACGAGTTGTATCTTCCTATTTGTTATACACATTGCAATGCACTTATCGCAATTTAATTTAAACTGCCATTTAATGCACGGCATTGAAATAACATCAAGATCATGCTGAGTTTGTAAACAATTTGCAGAACCCATTACTTCCCTGTAGACAAATGAGTCAGAATTATTTTTTTTCTTTCAGTTCTTAAACGGTAGTTGTATCATACATCGTTTACAGAAATTCAAATAGTTTCAAAGATTGTTTATAAATATCAGACGTAAAAGTGCCCGTATCACCCTTTCCCGCAGAACCGATTCAAGTTCTAGATAAAATACCACAGATTCCGTCTCTATAAAATGTTTAGGAATCGGAAGGTATAATTGTCCACTGTTAGAAATTAGCGTGGTGCAAATTGCCTTCTACTCAAGCTCTAACTCTCTCAGTTATTCCTGTGACCTGTCCTCTCTAACCGCTGCAACTTTCCCAGGCTCCGTGGTCAAACGAAGGATCGTTGGACAAACGAATGCTCAGCAGACATACGAAGGCTCGACAATACAACAGCAGGGACATTCTCGAATCTACAGTATATCAGTGACTGCAACCAACATTTGGTGTGATATGTCAATACAATCACCATGTAAGTGTTTGATAATCATATGTATCGGAAGTATTAAAATACCATGAAATCAGAACGCAGTGCTACGAAAACTATAACGTAAATAAGTTATCAATAGTTACTGACATACATCAAGTATGCCCTGAATCCATATTTAATGCATTAAGATTCATATGGAAGCTTCAAATATATGTAAAGTCTTGTAAAGATTGCTACCTATTAACGCACAACATTGAACTCACTTTATTGACAACTGATATCACTCTCATACGCGGTTAAAAATAACCAAAAGATTATTCATATGTTCAGGAGAAAGATTGTTTCACTTTTATGAAATGCCGGAACGTCGCCGTAGAAATGTTAAAATGTGGTGCATTCTGCCGATTTTTAATTTTTCATTAACATAGAGTTAGCCCCGGCCTTTAAATATCCGAATTTTCGAAAGTAAATGTATACAGTCTGAAAGAACGATAAAATGGCACGTAGAAAACAACAAGAAGAAATTTACTCTCCACCCTTTAATTTATCCGTTATTTCTTCCTTCGATTTATCGATTTTAAGACTGCGATGCAGTTCATGCGTGTTGCGCTTGTGCGAAGCGAGTACCAGGGTCGCTTCGTCCCACGCAGCCCGTGAACAACAGATCGAGCCTACTGTCAGGCTTTAGCCTATGTCCAGGTTCGGTCCTCTGTACTGTATTTGGCCGGCAGAGGTCACGCTGGCAGCGACAAACCGAGTGAGCCTAGACAGCGTTTGCAAGACTCTAGTTAGAAAAATTAAGTAATTAATTAGTCACACTATAGTTTCTCAGAGATATCGTGACTAGACTGGTAGCAACGTAAATGCGGTCACTTAACTTATTACATGACGACGATGTTCTTTGTGGCGACGTGAGTGGAGTGTGTTTTGCCGCAGCCCGTGCCGCCACAGAGCCGGCCTAGCAGCGACGGCAGCGACAGCGACAGCAGCGGCAGCAGCGACGACCACCAGGAGACGGGCGTCGCGACGGCCGCCGCGGCGCCTGCCGTGACTACGGCGGCGGCCGCCCAGCTGGCGCTGCAGTGCTCGCGCCTCGAGCTGGCGGCCCGCACGCCGCCCAGGTCCGCCGCCAGGAAGCGCTGACGTCGACGGCCCCACGTCCGGCGTGCAGGAAAACTCGACATCGCTGTAACGTCGTAATTATTCTCTCCAATCACCAAATGATTCGTCATGAAAACATTTGGCTCGTGTTGAGAGAAGAAACCACTGGATAGAGTAGCGTTGCTGGTGCTAAATTATTCAGTGCGTTAACAAATTCTTAGTAGAGTCTTATCTCGGAAACAAACTGGGAAACACAAGTGCGATATTACTGGTATTTAGGCGACTAGTCGGGATGGATTCTGTTTTCGCGACTTCATACCCAGCGACCGTCTTCTGTCTACAAACAATTCTTCTCTCTGAACAACTACATTTAATGGCCAGCCATATTTCCTGTCTTTTTCAATAAAATCCAGTTTGTATAGTCTGTTGACATTATTCAGTTTTTTCTACTTATCTCCCCCTTCCATTTACATCTTAGAAACTGTTTCCACAAGTAGATGTTAAACGTACCATATATTCCCTACGAATCTTCCCTTTTTCTACTGAGAAATAAAAATAAAAAATCCAGTGCGTTCCTCCTTTTTGGAACACTTTTTTGGAATATTTTCATTTAAAATTTAATCTTCCTATAAAACACGTCTAATATCCAAGATTTCTTCCATTATACGTTTTTCTCAATCAGTGTCAGTCATTAGTGGTATAGTTTTTCGCTTTTGAAGAAAGCTTATTTGTATTGTCTTAAACTGTTCCTCACATAATGATTCACGTCATAGAATTACGATACTACCTTCGGTCTAGCAATGTCAACTAGTCCTTTCATATAGCTATACTTCGGAACTTCCTTCTAGTAGACATTTATGGAAAACGTTGCCCCTATTAGATTTATCGTTGCATAGTCGTAAGTACTGAATCTTAATTCTACACATATTTCAATCACTCTCTAACTATCAACAATTTTTATACAGTGCGATGTTTTCGGCGTAAGAGGCTAACCATCTTTTTGAGATTATTCTTCATTATCTTTTTCTTGCACGTTTGAAATAATGAACCTGAGATCAATGATATAGAGAAGTTCTACCATCGATTGATTGCTGTGAAAGAGGATGAATTTTTGAGATTGCATTAATCAGATTTCATCTTGAGTAGATATTTCTTAAGGTTTATGACATCTATCAGTTTTGTGTGTTTATCATAGACAAACTACCCACTTAGATACGTCATCTCGGTCGACATAAGTCGCACCATCACGCAGTACTCGGCTCCTCACTGAGCAATGATGATTTAGACTTGGCATTTATCCACAACGGGATTGGGTATAATAGATATTAAAATAATGATCAATGTGTGGCATCTAAAATGAATGTTGGTGCATTACACAATTTAAGACATATAGCTATGGAATTTATGGAGACTTGCTAATGACTTAATTTCATAGTTTTAAATGGAGTAAATATGATTCTTCCAGTAATTTTTCCTTTGGTATGAGTAGAGTTGAAAACTGAAAAAACAACATTTTTTTTCAGATTTGTGAAAAAAACCTAACACCCTGGTTTTTTTCTAATTTTTTTTTTCAGAAAACTATATATTTGATAAATTATAGTTTTATTTATGGAACATACATTTTACATGTGTTTTTTAAATCTTACTTAATCATATAATGTCTTACATAATGATTCATAAATATATCTATATAGGTAACATAATTTTTTATTCATCCTCTACGTCAGTACCACACTCACTAGTATCAGCACTACCATCACTAGTTTGGCCGGTGTCAGAATTTTCCGTTTCTTCTCCTGTCTCCTCTATATTCATAACTTCAGAAGTAGTTACATTTTCTTTTACTGGTTGTTCTTGTATTGTACGCAAAAGATTTTGAGATTGCAATTTTAAGTTATGAGCGAAGATTGCGCCGATAGTTCTGTATTACGGTCTTTTAAGTTTGAATTTAAATCTATTAGCATACAAAATAGGAGCTTATTTGTTTTCAGTCTTTGGTTTACGCCAACGGTTGCAAGTAAACGGTTCATAATTACTTACAATTAAATGAGTAAGTATCACTATACGCTGAGAGTTTAACAAGTATACGAATATAAGGAAATCACAATAAGTAATAAAAGGAGGCAAAAAACCGTAGATAATTTTTAAATTCCTATTTTTTTTGAAAAGATCCTCCGTAGGTCTAGGGCTGGCAGCACTAATTTAAATAGCGAGTATCAATCCAAACCACGGGGAACGGGCATTCCTTCTCGCGCAACCTAGCCTCTTCGGGAAATCCCCGTTCATAAAATAAAATTTCAGTCAATGTTGCCAATATTTTCGTATTTTTTTTCTACTGAACCAGAAAAATATAGTAGATTAAAAAATTAACATAAGTACTTAGAATAAACTCTAAAAAAGTCATATTAAACGATAAATGCCTTACAAATTTGAGATTTAGTAGTTATGAAAATAAAGTTTTTTTTCATAGATTTTTTCCATGTTTTTTTTTTCAAGTCAGAAAAAAACCGTGTTTTTTACAACACTAGGTATGAGTAAATATCACCCGTAACGCCCAACTGGCAGTACAAATGATTATTTAATAGGACCATCTTTTCTATATTTGTTGTGTTGTAAATTAGTTTCTTCCCTTGTCACTAATAAGTCAGAAGATATTTCTTCTGTGGTCTTTAATGTCTGCAAGTTTTCTTGTCATCCCTTTTTTGTATTATTTAGTGCGCTGACATTGTTTGTAGTGAAAGCATGAAAATTGCAAAAGTAGACAATGATTAGTCTATTGTAATTTTCTGTAGGATTTCGTGAGTCTAAGCAATCCGAAAACATGTGCAAAAGAGAAAATAAACACCGTTACAGTATTTCTATAAGAAAAGGACATATCATCACACAATGAAGTTGTACGCAACACCAAATGTTAATTAATGTATACACTACTTCAGAAAATTCTCAGAATGATAACAGATTGTATTTAGAAACAAGAAATATCGTTGTCTTTCAAAAGTGAGAAACAAAGTGGGATAGAAACAACACGCTTTGCTTATGAGCAAATCTAAAACAGAACCAAAACATATATCAACTAATCTACTTCCGTTGTTAAAGGGAAAAGATGCCTCCCCATACGTGCAGACACGCACACACACACACACACACACACACAAAATCATGATATGATCAACTAGTTTATAAGTTACATATAGTAATTTGAGTTTGTAATATTGTAATGGGATATTACCATCATATGATCAATTATTCCAAAAACAGATAAAATTAAATGCTATCTTTAGTGTAACAGTACATCACATAGAATGGTTCTCTGAGTAGGCTGTTTTCAGAGCTGAGTTGTAAGATTCGAGAAGAATATTCTTTGTTTTCACAACAAACGTGGAGTACTTACACGGTAGAAACAACAAGGAGTGAATCACAACGAATTATTCACAGAAATTTTATATATTTATATACTTTCTTGTCTCTGTGTCTGTTCACTGCGTCCAAATCTGAACTAAACAATTTTTAGTATACTTTCTTACTAAACACATTGTTACCAAATATTTTCATGAAGGTGCTTTATTTAAATATATTTATTAATGAAATGTACGCCATCCCTAAGTATAAGTTTTGAAGGCTTTACGAATAAATTCTCTTTAATCTGTTCGAACCATGTTTTATCATTGTAACTAACACTATCCCAAATATAATTATTAATATATTTTTAAAAAGTAATGATTTGATATACAAAATCCCAAATCATAAAACTTTAACAATGTATCCCTAGTGCTCATTAACTACCACCAAAGAAATGTTACTGACGGCGGCATCATTACATTTAACTTCCAATTCTGAGTTGAGACTACGAATAATGTCATCCGTGTTTGATATAAGAGAAAGATTATTCGTAAAAGATAATTTTAATGGAAATAGGTGCACGGAATCATTTATAGCATTACAGATCCCCAACAAGTTGACCATTTCAAATGGTTGTAATTAATCGCAAAATTTCCTACATTCGTACAATCTGTTCTTATAAAATGCTTATTTGGTCACGGTGTTCTGTCACACGGTGACGTCTCACTATGACGTTGTGATATGATGTCACGCTTTTCGCCTTCGTTGCCGATGTTCTAGATTATGCTCGATATTTAATAACAGTTCTATTTGGCTAAACATCCGCGAATAAATTAATTGTCAGAACACTGAAAGAAAAGTACACATTCCGTTTAAATCGACATAATAATTATTAGTTGCTTATATTAATTTAATATTCGTTCGAAGTAAAAGTATTCGTTAAAATATTTGGCAATAGATATGTAAAATAAAACCTTTAATTTTCGATTAGCAATTTTAGCTGCAGTTTGGATTAGATTGTTATTATAACCGGCACTTGACGTTACCGTAAACCTTTTGTTACAGCGCAAGGCACTAGGAATTGCATTTAGCTTTATTTTATATCAATTCTATTTATTTAAGGAATTTATAAGAAAGGAATTGCCACAGCACTTGAAAGAAAAGTATGTTTTTCATTTAAATTGACATATTAATTATCAGCAGATTTTTTTTACTAAAATCATCACTTGGCTTGAATGAAAGAAGTTCCGAATTGATCGCGATCTATGTGACCTAAACCATAATTACAACTAATATTACGTGGCATAACGTAAGTTGTTAAGAATTATTTTTAGCATCCTTCATTTTCACTGGGATCATGATTTCAGCCTCTTGTAATCTGTATCAGCCGTTAAATCATCGATCTTCATCACAGATAATAAGAAAGAAAGATGTAAGTACAAGTGAAGATTTTGGATCAAATTTATATCGCGATGTTTGATGATATTGACATCCGATACAGGGAATGTATTAATTCGAGTATGATTGAAGCTTTGATTTTCTAGCTGCATTATTAGCGGAGATTGCGATTAGGCTGTAATGCAACCTGGATCAAGTTAACTACTGAAACTTTTTGCTACAGCACAAGCGGCGAGAAATTACACTAAGCTTTATTTTATAACGATTCTGTTTAGTTAAGCAACTGCAAAGAAATTAATTGTCAGACCATTCCGTTAAAGCCGTCATTTTTGACGGGTTTTGAGGCTAATCTATATTAATAAAAGCCTGATCTTCGTGTCCGTAATGTAGTGGCGTCATGCACCCGTCCCTCCATCGTTCTTGGATTATTGGTGACAGAAAACTCCGGAAACTTAACAAGGACGCCGAATCTCTGCTGAATTGCGCTCCAAAGATGGAACAACACAATAATAGGCAGGTGGTCATAATGTTTTGACTGGTCAGTGTGGTAAGGATTGAGGGAGAGGAAATAATTTGCAATAGCTGATTTCACACGGGAAACATAATTTTCTCTAGAGGCTCATCTTCATTGAATATTTGATACTTTTCTTACTGAAGGACACCTGTGTTCAGAATATTTGCAAATTAATATTATTAGCAGATCTTGCGCATAGATAGTTGGCTTTCTGTTTGCTGGTTTAATCGTTGTGTCCATAACTATCGAAAACCGGAAGACTTGGATTCTTTTAAAAGAGTTCCATACTGATTTCATTTTTTTTCTACTGCTGAAATCTAGTTTAGACCCACGCATCATTTAGTGACAGGAGATCGTTCTGAATTAGTCAGAAGTATTTCGATGTATTCCGGCACTTCAGAATAAATTGTCTGACATTATGAAAGCCCTATGTAGATTCGGGATATTCCTCGCAGGGATGGGCATTAATAACTCGGCCGTTGACGAGCCACAGTGGCTCTCTGACGTTCATTTGGAGCACACGCCCTCGTGGGGTAATTTCCGGAGACCACTCCCTACGGCCGGGGATGGAATATTAATGGCTGTTTGCGGCCACCCACGTTTACGCTGTAGTAAACGCTTCCGGAAAATCGAGCTCGATTTATGATGCGAAATGGACTTCACAAGAATATTTGCTGACAAAAAAAGAGGATGCAAAACTAATCTTTATAAAATGGTGGGGCGTTAAATTAATTTTGGTGTGACTGGTAAATATCACTTACAGGAAATATTTTTAAAGCCTTCGTGACAAAACACACACACACACGCTTGATTGGCGTAGGAGTCTGTATTCATAATGATCGCTTATACACCTCTGAATATATCAAACCAATAAACTATAACAATATCACAATATTACCCAAAACGCCACCTCTCGTGTAACATAGTCATTCTTGGAAAACGCATCTGACTTGATCAAGAATACTCCAACAACCTGACACAGGCCCTTATATCTTATGATTATAACTCGAAATCGATCCGTGATCCAAAAACAGTCCAGCATACTGAAAAACACAACCCAAAACCAAGCTTTATCCCGTCCTTCTCACCCAGTTCTCTCGTGACCAGGAGTCCTTGTACCAGATTCTTATTCGTATGTACGACTTTTCAGATCTTTTTCAGAAATTCGTCTCATTATCTCCACTAATCTTTCCCACAACACACCGCATCGCCTTCAGCAGAAAAAATATATATATATATTTTTTGGTACACATATACCAACCTTCAAACGCTCCTAAGCCACCGTAAGGTTCTTTCACTTGTTCCGAGCTCGGCAGGTGAAGAAATAAGACTCTGTCCTCGCCTTTGGGTTTTCCTTGGTTTCCCCAAATTATTCCAGGCAAATCTCCATCAAAAGGTCCATGGCCGGATTCTTTCTCGTTCCATGATTCAAGTCCTTTTCCGCCTCTAATAACCTCGACGTCGGCAAGGCGTAAAGCAAAAGAAAGAAAAAAGAGAGAAAAATAATTGGCCGTCAATGTGGACTGCCGACAGAAGTGAAAACTTGAAACTATGAGTATCACGCGCTCATCACGTCATACTTACAGCTACAGATATATCGTCTAATAGTAACAACTCCGTGTGGTCGTAATCACTTGGTGACAGAGTTTATATTGGCTACGCACTCCACCCCTGTCGTAGCCTCCTTAACATAACCTGGTACAGGGACTTACAGTTTAATATGGAATCCAAAAGGAAGCTATCTAGCGTACTTCACATTACACAGCGGGCTACGCCAGAGGTGAAGGTCGGGTTAAGGATATACGAAAATCTCCAACGAGACAGGGATTCGAACCGGGGACCTTTCGTTCCCCAGTCATTCACTGAAACCACTGAGCCACGAAACCGCAGCAGATCTACTATTAACATTAGCATGTCGGTCCAGAAATCCCCCAACGCGCCTAAAGAAGTTTTCACTTCAAAAACTAAAAATATAACTTAGTCCACAACCCGAAGGTTAGTCGAATCTTCCCGAAGGAGATCAACGAAGCTATTGTGTCAGAGGCACTCGTCTCACACTAAGCGGGGTTTCTAACTAAGAACACCATTTTAAAAGTCACTTATCTATTCGATTTCTATAGCAAACCATAAAAGACATTTCTGAGATACCAAAGTTGAAAAATAGCTTCCCTTTCATCTTTACTACATTTATTTCTTCATTTTTCAGATATTCCTCGTACTTGTTCTGTATTGTTAACGTTCTAAGCTGTGTCCGTATAATGCTAAGATCTTAAAACGTTCAAACGTTTCTGTCGTTAAGTCATTACCGTCACACGAAATTGTAATTATTATTTGGTGACATCATGGATGAAGAATTTCACGAATATAACGTTCCACTAACAACATACGTTTGTTCTTTCAATATGTTCTAGGAACGCTATTAACTTATACTCAGATGCTTTCATTTTACTGAATTGTTAGTAATTGCATTTATCCTATGATCACCGACCCCAAAGGCCAGATTGTTTTCGTCTTTTTTATTAAAATGGCCACTCCGGTTACGATGTCGAAATTAATATTCGAAAGCCAAATCTTCGTAGGAAGCAGTTTGTAGTGATATGTAGTTAATGCAGACTATCAGTTTCCCGAAACTTGGTTTCGGGTGGTCTGTTAATATATACAGATTTCTCTCTCAAGCCGATTATACCGGAGCGTGTGCTCCATTGCAATTAAATTAAAAAAAAATTAAATACCACAGCCAACACTTCGTCAGCGTGAAAAATTCCTCTGAATATGATGCAATCGCCAAAAGTATTTCAACTGCGAGAAGTAACTAAATCCGAACAGTAGATTATGCGTGAATCGTATTCAACGAAAAATGGGTATTAATTTTATTTTAAATTTCTCATCATTCCGACATCACGCTAAAATGAAACAAACCCTACTTCATCCATGGGATAATGGGCTGTACTACTAAAAAATCCGAATGCAAGAATTTTGTTCACCCCTGCAAAGAGACATACTCAAATTTAAAAAGAAAAAGTTGATTTCCTCTTTGTAATTTACTGCTGGTGCCTCGAACTCATTTTTTTGATTTTTTTTTTTTGAATCTTAAATATACAGTTGTTTACCAGTTACAGTTTCATTATATGTGTAGACTCTAAATGAATGTGTTTCAGTGAGAATCCGTGCCTTCAGACTTATCTCCAATTTGAAGTTGCTTTGAGTTACTTGGGGTTAAATTTGGGAAAACTGGATGCCAGAGTTGCAGACTGTTCATGGCACACTACACAATGAGAGCTGTAATCTAAATTAGATCGCAAACAGTCTCTGCCGCAACCTGCCCTCCTGTCTCCGGGGAACAGCAAGTAAATTGCTTGCAGTCGCAACTGGTCCGTCATACACGCAGTACCAGAGCCTCGGTCAGGCAAGTCTGGCAACTCTGCAGCTAAATCACTCTGATGTATTCAGATGATCCGATTACAATTCGAAAGATATCCACAGTGACTTTTATGATTTAAAACGCGATAAACATACTCGATGAATGTCGTTCCCTAAAATCGTTGTTATTGTATTTCCGAAGTGATTTTATTTATGTTTATTTTTTCGTGTTTATGCTTCTTAATAGCTTCGTGATTTCGCTGCGAAGTGGAGCTATTTATTTTATTTTCTGAATGTGCAGCTAAAATAAATAAATAAACTGATAGTTTTTTATATTTAACACAGTTTAACTTTTAATAACTCCAATACATCGCTTTAATTACATAATCGGACTTATTTGCAGGTTTTCCTTAGCGCTAACAACCTAGGCAATCTCCTAGTTATATCTGTATGTCTTGTTGCTATAGAAACCTTTTAAAAGAGTCATATTAACAGGCCTGTGCCATGGAACTCCTAAATTCAAAGATGACATTAAAAATATGTAGGTTCTGGGATAATCTGCCTGTTATCCTACAGTATTCAGATGATCTGATTACAATACGAAAGATATCCACAGTGACTTTCATCTACATCTACATCTACATATATACTCTGCAACTCACAAAATTGTGGGTGGCAGAGGGTGCTCAGCACCAAAGCCAATCTCTTTGTTTTGCATTCCAATCCCTAATGGTACGAGGGAAAAAAGAATTCATATAAGAATCATTGCGGCACCTTATTTCTCTAATCTTATCTTTCCTGTCATTCCGGCTCAAATAGGTTGGTGGAAGAAGTATTTCACTACACTCAAAAGTGAAAGTGGGAGTACGCATGTTTTCCAATAAGTTTAAACGAAACGTGCGTCGTCTATCTACCAGAGACTCCCAGCCTAGTCTACTAATCAGTTCTGTGACGCTTTCATAAGAACTGTAGCAAGCGGTCACGAATCGAGCGGCTCTTCTCTGTACTTTCTCTATACTTTCGATCAACCCCTTACGAAACGGATCCCAAATGGCACAACAATAGTCCAAATGTGGACGCACAAGAGATTTGTACGCTATCTCCTTTGTTTGTTCATTACAATTTTTCAATATTCGACCTATGAATCGCAGCCTAGAATTAGCTCTACCTACCAACGAATTAATGTGTAAGTCCCATTTCATGTTCCTTTGTACTGCTACTCCCAAATATTTCATAGAATCGACCATATCAATAACTGAATTGTTTAACTCGTATTTCTGAACAATTGGATTCTTTTTGTTAGTTATGCTCATTGTCTTGCACTTTTTACAATTTAGCGTAAGTTGCCACTCAGCGCACCATGCCAAAATAATATCCAGATCACGCTGAATTTCTAAGCAATCGGCCAAATTCCTTACTTCCCTATAAATAACCACATCATCAGCAAACAATCTAAAAAGGCTTTTCACTTTGTCTCCGAGATCGTTTATAAAAATTAAGAAAAGAAGTGGTCCTATTACACTTCCTTGAGGTACCCCCGATGTAACATCTAGACTAGAAGAACTTTCTCCTTCAACGACGACATACTGCGACCGACGAATTAGAAAATCCTTTATCCATTCACAAAGCTGATCCGATATACCGTACGCTCGTAGCTTCGCTAAAAGGCAGTTGTGTGGCACAGAGTCAAAGGCTTTCTGGAAATTTAAAAAAATTGCATCTACTTGTGGACCTGCATCAATAACTTTCATTACGTCGTGTGTAAATAGGGCAAGCTGTGTTTCACATGATCTTTTCTTCCGAAATCCGTGTTGATTTGCTGTAAGCAAACTATTATCCTCTAGAAATTTCATAATGTTCGAGCATATAATATGCTCTATAACTCTACTACAAACAGATGTTATAGATATTGGACGATAGTTTCCAGGATCACTTCGATCACCTTTCTTGAAAATCGGAGCTACTTGCGCGATTTTCCAGTCTGAAGGTACTTTTCGCTCTTCTAATGATTTACTGAATATATCAGACAGAAATGGCCCGATTTACGCCGCATATTCTTAAAATATGATTTGAAACGCGATAAACGTACTCGATGGATGTCGTTCCCGAAAATAGTTGTTATAATACGTTTTTGATGAGTCATTTGGGAATGATTCGGGCAGGCTATGGAAAATCTGGATGGCCGGACCGGGATTCGAACCCACGTCCTTCCGAATGCAAGGCCAGAGATTTACCACTCACCCACCATGCTCGGTTTGAAAGCGGTAGTTATTCCTGGTATTTAAAATGCAATATAAAAAAAGTAAGACGTTCTAGTCGATTGATTGACATATTTATTTATAGTTTGTTCAAATGATGTGATCTCACTGAATGTTAACAATTAGTTTCGTAGATTCAGAAGCGAAACATATTTATCAAGGGTCTTAAGCATCAAGAATGCAATTAAACATTGTTAATTAATTCAAATAGAAATAAATACTTTCATGTGTCCCTATAAATTATACTGAATCATCTTGAAGTAAGTACTTTGAAGGAGGGATAGTACTAAATTACATTTGTCATTTTGTAAAATGTAACGTGCTGTACGAAACAAATTTCAAAGGTGTAAACTTTTCCTAATTAGAGAACAACATGCGTAAATCTCGAGGAATAAATTGAGGATCTATTGATCATAAAGTTTGATTTTTAAGTTTGAATAGTCGCTATTCGAAATATGAGACGATCATAATACAACACGTAAAAGGCACCTTAAATTCAAGTGGTTATGTTGATAATAAATAGGATCAGAACAGTGGGATATCGCCGAAAGTTCTTTCAACAAATTTGGCCATTCACAAGGTGAACTGAGCGTCAAAATCTTCTCTATTAACTGGAGTAAGAGAGAGAGAGAGAGAGAGAAAAAAAAATGGATTAAGTGTACGGCTGTTGTGCTCTCACCGTCATTCATGGACGCAATTTATTACACCAGTCCAATCAATGGCCGTTTCGGTAGCAGGTTCCAATGTTGCATCAGCAGCGACAACACCATCCGTCAAAACTGTTTCAGCAGCAGTAACAGTTACAAGAACAACTTCTAGAAATGAAAGTTCGCCGCAGGTCCGAAAATTCAACAGACAGACCCAGAAAAATATGTAAAATATCCTTCATCATCACCTCCCAAACCATCCAGAGGTGGTGGTAAACCGAAGGGAAAAAAATCTACAGCAAAAAAATTATTTGTCAGTCAGTCATTGTAAACTACCGACAGAAGTGAAAACTTGAAACTATGAATATCATACGCGCAACACGTCATACTAGTAGCTACAGATATAATAAGTAATAGTCATTCCTGTTGATCGGAGCGACCTGGTGGCACGATTTCTATTGGCTGCGCATTCCACCCGTCTTAGCCGTCTTAACCTAAGCCGGTAGTGCTAACAGGCACAGAGGACCTACAGTTTAACGTAGAATCCGAACGACGGAAGCGTTTGGCGTACTTCACATTACACAGCAAGCTGCACCACATGTGAAGGCGGGTTAAGAAAATCCTCCGCGTGACAGGGATTCGAACCGGGACCCTTACGTTCCCCAGTCAGATACCATAACCACTGAGCCACCAAACCACTACAGATATACTGTTATGATTAGCTTGTCGGTGACGTGATCTCAAAAGATTCTACCCATCCAAAAATCGGCCAACGCGCCTGAAGAAGTTCTCACTTCAAAAACTAAAAATCTAACTTAGTCCACAGCCAGAAGGTTCGTCGAATCTTCCCGAAGGAGATGTACCAAGCTATTGTGCCAAAGGCAGGAAGGCCAATTCCTTTCCTCAGGGCCTCCAGTTTAACGTGGAATCAGAACCACGGAACGTACCGGCGCAGCTCATGTAATCAAATACAACTCCTAAAAATTCCTGATCATCACAGGATTTGAGGTCGCGACCGGAGAGAGAAACATTTGGAAGTAAGAGCCTTAACTGTTGAGCTTCCAGACCGCCTGTTTTGAAGTTCACGTGTGCTAAGTACTATCAAAATGTGATTCAAACTGTGGAATTGTAGATAACGTTGACAGAAATTAATGTGAGATCAAACGTTAACAGTGTTTTTATATTTGTTTTAAAAAATTTGTTTGCAATGTTCCATGAAAAATGAACCAAACAAACATTAATTTTTGTAATATTATATACAATTGTAATCCATACTTTCACTGCTGTCCAAGGACAGCACGTCATACTTACACCTACAAATGTACTGTTAGCATTACCACGTTGGTAATGTAAACGATTATTGTCATCAAAAAAAAAAAGGTCAAACACACGTATCATACGCGCAACACGTCATTGCATATCGCATTTCGGTGATGGAAGTCGCGAACTCACAGAGTTTCCCCGGTCAAAACATCTCCCAACGCGCCTACAGAAGTTTTAGCCCTGCACATCACCCAGTACTGTATCGGAAGGAGTATACCAGGAGTGATGGAGCAGTGGGTGTAGTGGCTTTCTACTCCAAACCAGTTGCTCCTCTCAAGCAGATACATGACCACACACACTGAGCTATATATTTTCCGTCCAGTGCGCCTGATGATTACGACGAACTAGCAAACATCTTGCGGCAACTTACTCGGCCATTTCGTGTGTTGGAAGATTTCACTTCTCACAGTGCGTTGTTGGGTTCGACGACTGATTCCCACAGAGGCCGAATAGTTTGTATACTAATACAACGAGGTGAAAGATGCGTCCTCAACTCTGGATAAATAAGTCATTTACCCACTGCTTCCTTTTCGATTGATCGTTTTCTGTGCTCTCCTCCCGTTGCAGACTCCGTACCGTGTTAAGTGGATTGTAATTTTCATGGGAGTGATCACTTCTGCATATGGATGCTCTTGGACTTGGAATTCGGAGGGAGCAAAAATCCATGCAAATGGACTATGGGAAAAGCTATACAGCCATTTCGCTGTGTTCGGGTAGCGTGACAGCTCAGAGGTGAGTTATGAAATTGTTTACCTTCACAGTCGCATAATTAAGCAGCCTCGCTTCTGAATGTACAACGGTCAAGACCACCTGGTTCGAAGAAAGAAGGAGAAACTTCGGTGAAACTGTTAAAAAAAATTGGGAGGAGAAGAAAAGGCGAACCAGTAAATCAGTAAAGAAGAAGAATTTTACAGATTTTTATACTACAATATCTAGACATAGACACTTTCTGTGATTTACTTTAAAACCCGGATACCAAAAATGAATTGCAAGCGTACGATATGAAGAGATGAAGCCAAGAACAGAGCCTATTTACACTGACATTGGTGTACCCTGATAAAAAAAAAGTTTGTGTGTAGCATAATGACTCAAATTTTTTTTTGTTGATAATGTTTTGATTTTAACTGAAACTAGTGTAGTATTGAAAATTGGAAGATTCAAAACTATCAATAAATCAATTTTATTCATGTAAAAATAAAATTTTAAAAATCAAAGAATTTATGGAAAACAGATAAATACTGTCAATATTGTGGATAGTGTGACTAAAGGGAAGATTTGATACAGTTATCTGCTTCATAATTCTAACCTCTGTCTTCTTCTACAGTTTTTACCTTCGACTGTTCCCTCCACTAACAAATCAACCAATCCTGCATGTCTCTTCTTTCTGTTTTTCACAAACTTCTTTCCTCACCCATCATTTCCAAAACACGTCCATTTCGTACTTTATCTTTGCACTTAATTTTCAGCATCCTTCTATTGTACCATATTTCAAATGCTTCAATTTTCCTTCTTTCTAGTTTTCCTATAGTGCAGACTTATGACAAAGAATAAAATTAAATAATGATAACCCATTGATTATATTCTTGTTGAATATAAGCTGCCTCTGATCAGATCGCATTATGCGTTCTTAAGATGCGGATGTACACGATACCCATTAATATTCGTTTCTAAGGGTGTCTTTTAAGCAAATCATGTGGAAAAAAAAGGATAAGTAAAGGGTCCTTAAGCACACGTCCAAACAAGTTAATATGTTTTATCTGGAAAGGTAAATGTGTATTTTCGGGTTACTTTAATATTTAATTACACTTTTATTATGTTTAAAAAATGAAATACCATCCCGGAAAGCAGTTAAAGCATTAACAATTGGCAATGATAACCCACGCATTTCTATCATCTTCTGAGAAAGTATTAGTATGTATGACTCAGTAAATTCAACTAACTATCCTCGGAGTTCAAACCGAACCCTCTTGGCGTCGGGAGTGCAGAAGTATCTGTTTCTGTGTTAGTGGCTGGTGATTCGGTTAGGGTCGATTTAACGAAGTTTCGCCTTACGACGTTTAGATGTTTGCGCTGCAGGTTATCGGGACGAGTGAGTCCTGGCAGCGGGCGCTTGTTTTTTATTTATTTTAATGACACTCTGATTTCCTAGATACAGCCTGCAACATTACATTAAAATGGAACATGGTTTAACACAACTAATATATAGATTAAGAACAACATGTCATTAAGATTGAAAACACGGTTTAAAATCAAAGATACACCGATTAAATTTCACATAACATTAAAACTGGAAAACGATGTTTTACATCATGGATAAATAAATGTAAAAAAAAACAACAACATGGAATTAAGTTTATAAACAAGATTTTACCTCTAAGATACAGAGATTAGAAGCAACTGACATCTAAACTGGATAACAAGGTTTTAGATCAAAGGAACCGGTATAAATTGACTGAAAAGAACATGACGTTAAGCTGGAAAACAAGGTTATATATCAAAGCATCATAAATTAAAAATGGGAATGTAATAATTTTACTTATGGCTTTACGCCTCATCGACGTCGAGGTCATTAGAGGCGGGATGGGACTGGGGACAAGTAACAGGGAGGAATTCGGCCATGGTCTTTTTGAAGGAAGCCTGGAGTGATTTGGGGAAATCATGGAAAATCCAAATCAGGTTCCCGGATGGGGATTCGAACCGGCGTCCTCCCGAATGCGAGGCCAGAGCGTTAACCACTCACCCACCACGCTCAGTGAAGAGGGTAATAAATAATTTATGCTGTTTTGTTACTTTCTTTACACCCGGTATCTTGGCTGACGACTATATTTAAAGGGGAGATACCTGCGAGAGGATTACCGTAATCCATCGAGCTTTGATGTATTCATGTTTCTGTTATCATAGACTCCTTTTATATATTTTCGACATATGTGCAGCGGAATACATGAACACAGTAACTCAACTGATCATCCATCATACTGGTCACGTTGAAGTTAATCCTGCGTCCGTTTATACGTTCTGTTCGTGGTATGTAAGCAGCAAGAATCACGGATATGGGGTAATCTGAATAAAGAATAATTCGTTACTACAAGTTTGCAGAGTTCACGGTAAACAGAACATTAAACGCATTCTGTTTTGTATCTGATGTTTAGGCGTAGGCAGTGAGTTACTGCGAACATTTCGCTGTGATAGAACGGATATAACAATTAAGACCACGGATAGGCGTAAGTGTTTACACACGACACTCTGAATAAATACAGAAATCCGACAATTTAGTATCAATGCTGTTTCTAAAATACCGCACTCATACAAGATAAATGAAGTTACTTTTAAGTTTACTCTGTTTTTAGCAAAGTGATTGCTAATTTACAAAATGAATGTATTAAAGTATGTTACACACAACTCAGTAGCTGATCAATAATGACTCGAAGAACACCAGATACAGATGCTTACCAGAATTCGGTTTATCCATAAGATGTAAAGTCTGATTGGGAATTTCATTACAGTCTTTAACAGGTATGACGACACAATCACTCATACAACATAGAAATAATTATAGATATTCGGACATATGGAATACCACATTACTCAGCTGTGGATAGTTGTTATACTAAAAGGAACCATCACGGATCGTATAAAGTCGTTTTCTTATTAAACCGATTACATTTAAGGTCCTTTGCACTTCGGCTCGCACATCTGGACACTTTCGATCCACTACCGACGTCGCAAGTTGAGTCGATTTTAGGTTTTCTCATTTTTAATCTCAATTCTCCATCTTGCGTGTTGCAGTCTCGAGATACTGTCAGCCGCCATAACGCAAATCTTGTCGCGAACCCCCTACTTTCAATTGGCGAACCCCTAGGGGTTCGTGTATCCCACTTTGATAAACCCTGCTCTAGATTAATTGAACTACCTTAACTGAAAGTTTATGGAAAACTTGCAGGGTGTATGAACAATTTTTTTTTCTTACTGCTTTACGCCTCGTCGAAGGTCATTAGAGGCGGGTTGGGACTGGGGACAAGGAACGAGAAGGAATTCGGCCATGGCATTTTTGAAGGAATTATCCTGGCATTCGCCTGGAGTGTTTTGGGGAAACCATGGAAAACCCAAATCTGGATGCCCGGAAGGGGATTCGAACCCGCGTCCTCCCGAATGTGAGGCCACAACGCTAACCGTTCATGAACAAATTATATGAGAAAGGTTATTCTCGCTTCTGAGATAGACTATGCAATCTATCAGATAATTGACCACTTCTAGTCTAGGTCACCTCACCCAGACATCTTTTAATCACTTTAATCTGGTAATAGGCCAATGTCCGCATTGTTGAACAATATTTTTTATTCATAAATAACTCCGGCTACAAACAACTGTTTTGGTGAATTTTATTTTATTTTATTCCCCAGACGTGTTTCTCCCTTGAGGTGTCGGACATCATCAGTGGAGGTGTAGTGGTAGTCCTCACATTCCGGTCTGGAACAGCACCGCCTACGCTATTCCAACAAGTGTATGAGACCGGCTTGTGAGGACTACCACTACGCCTCCACTGATGATGTCCGACACCACAAGGGAGAAACACGTCTGGGGAATAAAATAAAATAAAATTAACCAAAACAGTTTTTTTTAGACGGAGTTATTTATAAAAAAAATGTATTGTCCTTTAACCAGCTTTTCTTCGACGCGAAAAGTACCCAACATGGTAAGCAATCAGAATGAGTTACAGTAATCAGTTTATCAGTAATGTACTACGCGTCCATCACCTAACAAACAGATTAAATTAGACCTACACGTTTGTATACGTAGTACTAACCATATGCCCCTTCCAACCGCAAGACTGACCTTTTGTAACTTGAATTACGGTAAACTTTGTCTATTTTAGCATACGACCATGGAGATTGCTATTTCGCTCCCATTGCAGGTACATTAGCAGCTGGGGTGCTAATCACAGTGGTGATGCTCTGCAGACACGCAGCTCAGCGCCGGCATTAAGCGCTGTTCGTCACCTGCGAGTCACGGACGCGCCCAACTACCCCGACCACTGGATAGATTAGCACTGAAATCACATCATAGTCATTTTGATTTTTTGGGTCGGATTGTAAGACAGCATGAATAAAGCAGTGCAATTCAGAACTATTTAGGTACAGATGTTTAAATAATTCTTTACGTTTTAATGTTTCTTTAAATTACAAAGGCATCACGTTTGTGTTGTGGTAAATCGAACACTAATAACTATATCAAAATGATAATCGTATTAATGTGAAGAATTATGGGTTCTTACCTCATTATTACTCTATTACCTTTACTTATATTTTATAATGATTCAGTAAGTTACCTTTTCCGGCAGAGTTTTCATTTAAAGTCCTTGATGAAATTCGATAAATTAACATTGAAGGCGTATTTCAAAAACATACTCTCATATATTCTTATATAAAAATAAGTAATATCTGCATACTATGAGTAACTTTTTCACCCTACTAATGTTTTTCACTTTATAGATAGAGGAATTGATCTACAAAATGAAACCAAACTAACTATGAGGAATAATGAAATATGCTGAAAAGATGTAATAACATACAGAAAAATAGTGCATAAGATGAACAAGATAGAGAAAAGTTTTTATTGGTCGTAAAATAAATGTAATTAATAAACTGCAACAAAAATTAAAACTGTAATTGGAGCATAATTAAGTAGAGAGTCTAAAACTGACGATCGAAGCAGGTATGATATCGAAAGAATCTATTTGAACTGAGATCTTTCAGATCTAGGAATTCAATTGTTAAATTGTTAGAGCGCTACCCTAAAGAAGAATAAAAACTGTTGAAATTGGGTACTGTATCAGATTTCCAAAGTGAAAATATGATGATGAAGTTCGAAGTAAACATATTTTAGAAGTGAATTATCAAAAGGTATTTATGAAAAGATTTTTCTAAATAAGAAACAAGATGGTAGGTAATATTCTGAGGTATGACAGCATGGCTAAATTCTTAATATGGCGTTCTTTACAAGGATCTACTTTAATTCTCTCAGTGCGATACCTTGTAATATTTGTTTGTGATGATGCTCTGCATGGTTCATAAACGAAATCATTATTCGTGACATTGTGCCACCCGAGCCGTAACCAGTGCTTCCTCCCGTATAAAATATTCCTTATTAATGGTACAATCTGCCTTTTAGATGAACCACAATAACGTATCGAGAAATTCCTTGAAGACCGAAACACCATAAATATCAGCTTCACTGGAGAAGGAATGTATAAAGTGCAGATACACGGGAATATCAGTTGATAGTAAACTAAACTGGGTGAGATACACTGGAAAGATTTTAGGGAACGAGTTCAATTACTGCAACTGTCGGAGAGGATAATGAGGGTATTCACCAGGGAAATAAGAGAGCTGGGTTATAAAACATTCGTCAAGTCGTTTCTAGAGTATTGTGGGATGACACAGAATCGAAATTATAGGTATGAAATACTGGAGTTTAAAGGCGGATAGATAGATTTGTATTTCTTAACTACCGTAGTATGTGTCGACTAACTGAAATAATAAATGATCTTGGTTGGGAGTCATTGGAGGATAGGATGCGGGTGAAGAAATTTGGGTGTGTATATGGCATGGATATATATTACCTGTTGCCACTGCTGTGCGGACCAGCCTCTGTGATCTCTGCACCACTGGCGTCGCTTGAAAGCATTAGTTGCTGTCACCAGGGTTTACGAATTGCCACTGCCATAAATGTTCGAGCATGAAGGTTCCCTTTGACAGTTTTTTGAAACGGGGTCTGGAGATGACTGTTCATTTCGTATGTTATCTCAGATAACGATTGCTTGTGCTTTCGGGCTACTATACGCTTCAAGACCCGTCTATCCCTATCAGTAAGCTTTGACTTTCGGCCACTGTTGTGCTTTGAAGACGCCGTCTTACCCTCTTTCGTGTACGCTGTCATAACGGCTGAAACCGAACTCCTTGAAAACCCCAAAAGGTTTGATGTTTCCGTAACCGATGCCCACTTAAACGCAGTCCGACAATCATTCCTCTTTGGAATACTGACAGGTCTGACATTATCACAGAGTTCGTTAGACGCATGCAACGCAGGTGACTTTCTCTTCGCGCTCACTAGGTGATAGGGGTAGTTCTTAAAAACAGCATATGGAAGGGAAGATATGATCATGATAGTAAATTAACATTTGATTTCAGACATAAGGGAGTAGGAAAGTTTTCGTTTGTAGATAAGAAAATAAAGCTTGGAAAGATTGCCTTGGGGAACTATATACTTCAGGCTGTAATGGAGTTTAAGATAAGAATGTATATGAATCGTAAGTAGGATGTAGGTAAATTGCATCCGTGGCAACAAGCCTAATCGCAATTAATAATAATAATAAGGAACCTAGCAAACTGTAAGTAAAGTGAAAACATTAACAGTTAACATGTAACAGTAGATTTACAAAAAACATAGCAATTCATCAATAAAATATGTGACTTTTTGAGGCACCGAAGACGATTCAGTAAATCTGAGCTCTCATACCAATTAATTTATTTTAATTACACTAGGTGGAGTAAGCCACACACACACACACACACACGCACACAGACAAACAAAACTCATTTAAGGAAGAATGGCATGAAAAATAAACATTGTACCACAAATGTGAAATAGTTATTAATCTGATACAAATTTGGCAATGAAATATCCTTGAAGATTGCCGATTATGAGGTACCAATAAAACGATGCTGGCAAGCGTAATAACCTTAAGCATAGAATATGACGCTATCACTGTCCATAAAGAGACTTCCAATGACGTAGACACACACACATATTACACAGAAAATTTCGTCAAGGGTGTTGTCATAAAACATGGTGCTTCCTTAACTAATGCTAGAGATATATGATATATTTAGATTAGTTCAGACGTACTTGTGTTAGTTTACAGTAAAATAAAACCGTACAGTCCGAGAATGAATCTTTCTACAGCGAGTTAGTCAGACTGGTGGTAAACAGTGGTTGTTACCTTGTGAAAGAGCATGTGCCGGGTGGGATATCACGGTGCCACTAAATCAAGCGTCCGAGGAAAGGCTTCAGCCGAGTTGCTGCCGATGCGTAACAAATTCAATGAATTCTAATTGCCTTCCGACTTTTATTTTCATTACCAGTGAGCAGACTTCTAGAAAAGTTATTTAATTAAATACCGACCTTCTTTGGTGCCGCTTGATCACGGCAGGCAACTGCAGTTGCTGTTACGTAGCGAGGTGTGAATTGTTTTGATGTGGGAGCAACCAAAATAAAATATTTTCATCCGAATGGCAACTTTTTTTAAATAAAGTAATGTTTCATGTTAATTACTTCTTTCAACTCTTGAGGTTTTAACTTTAAACTAGTATAATAATTTTTGGTATCATGGAAGAAATAAGCTCTTCCCAATGAGCTTACTCAAAAGAAACAAAACTGTAATTAATCTCTAGTATCCGCACAGACATATTTTTAAATATGAAAAATTACATTTTTTTAGAAAATAATTTTCCGGAAATAATATCTTTGTTGGAAAACTTTGTTCCTTCTAAGTGACTGACTGATATGTTTCTTGTAGTGAAAAAGCTGGTAACGAAAATGCAAAACCATTGTATCTAGGCAGCGCAGGTTGTGACGTTTAGAAGAATTTCTCGTTGAATGTTGAAGTTAGTCCTGCTTCTCTGAATACATAGAACAAGATAAATTGTCAGAAAATACACTGAAGAGTTAGGTGTAATGGACATAACAACTGTTACAAAGGAAATAAATAAAAAATAGATGGGAATTAAATGGCGTATTTGTTGTTAATTAAGTATTATTTTATTTTTGGTAAGATTTTTGTCATTACGTAACTTGTAATTACAACAGGGCTTAAAAAACTAGTGTCGAGGAAATGGGAAAGAAATCAACTATCCCATCGGTTGTTAAGAACTGAATGTAACATTCACTCATTATAAAGGAACCATCCGACATCACAATTTACCAATATGTATACATCGAAGTAAGGATATTTTTGCAGGGAAGCACGAGGCTTATATTAGACGTACAGTAAACTTTGATTTGAGAAGTCTCCTTGATACAAGATAATTACTATTAAAATAACGAGTTTCTCAGAGTTGTAATAAATTAATTTAAATGCATTTTTATAATGTACCTTTATAAACCACCACGCCACTGCCAACTTCCATCGATCCACGTTGCGAACGTTGCGAACGTGGCTGGTGGGTAGTAACTCTCTGTCCTCAATTCCGGGGGAACGCGGGTTCCAATCCCCGTCCGGCCATCCATATTTCGGTTTTCCATGGTTTCCCAAAATCTGTGTTGGTAAGTTATTAATGGATGAGTTTCCATAGCAGAGGGATGGAACATGCCTTACTTCGTAGTGACTAAATATGTTTAAATAGAAAAGTAATTATAATTCACGAGTGATGATGGACTGAACTTAGTTACGAAAAAGAAATGGTCATAAATGCCTCTATCCCCGGTGACTGGAGACCAACGAGTGAGAGATGTATGGGGGGAGCAGGTTGCCTCCTGGAGACACATTTCTTTTGAGCGAGATGCGAGAGAGGCGCAACACACTCAAAGCGACTTGAAATGAGATTGTCGGTGGAGTAAATTCGATAAAGTTTTCACTCTTTGCTATCAAAGCGAGCGTCACTGCCCTTTCATGCGGTTGTGGTTTGCTATCCTGGGAAGCGTACCAATGAGTTCTTTCGCTGCCACGAAAGATGCCAAGGCGTTGGATAAAGGTCAGAATACCTACGGTATGTCAGGTAAGAGATGCGTTGATATCATAAACACTAGCTCTGTTGTACTACCCTGTTCGAATTCACAGAAAAATTCGTATAACAATCGTATTAAAAATGACATTACAAGATGATCTGCATCTATATCTACAGTGTGAAATTCATGAATTTGTTGGTGGAAAAGGATGGTTTGCACCAAAACCAATCTCCAACCCCGAATGGTACGAGGGAGAAAAATTCATAGAAGCATCCCTACGGCACTTTATTTCTCTAATATGATCTCTTGTGTCATTTCTACCCATGTAGGTTGGTGGATGAAGTACTTCGTCGCACTAGTAAATAGAAGTGGGTGTTCGCAAGTTTATCAATAGGTTCAGACGAGGTCGTGAATATAAGTTATGGCGGTCATTGAAAGAAGGAATCATTTCTGCTTGGGTGGCTGAGATAATGGATTCTGTTCCAACTCGTCCCAACTATTTTTCTGATAAGCGTAGGGTGAGCGAAAACAGCGTAAGACATAAAGAAATGAGTTAACGAAACCAGACCTATGAATCAGTTGGATATTACTAGAGTAATATCACTCAGCATTTATTGTGATCACATATAGAAAAAAAAAAAAATAAATCAAAAGCTGTTAAGGAAAAGAAATTCATAAAAGATAAGACAACAACGACATATTTTATTCAGCTTAGTTTTTATCAACGTTTTTGGAGATAACGGATTATAAGTATTACCTTAAAACGTGTTTCACAACACAAGAGACAGGAGTTTCATCGGAGGTACCTCTGTTACTGATTTGCATTATAGAATTCCAACAAAAACATGACCCGCTCTGCTTGTTTGTCGCGTGAATTGAGGCAAACTAATGTGATTTCTATTAAATACACCACGGCGGACAATTTAAAGACATTTCACAACAGTGAAAATGTTAAAGTATATTGTAAGCAAGTGGAATCAGAACCAGAGAATAGCAGCTACAAGAAAACACCATTGGAAATATCGGAAATGTGTTGGCTTTACCGACTGAAGAAGATAGACGAGTGAAAGAGAGCGATGGGGGTGGGGGAAGGTATTCGGGGATGGGGTTACAGCAACGAAACTGCGGTAAAACTCCTTGGAAACGCGTATTGCAGCAGTTGAGTATTGCGTATATAAATAAAATATTTAGCCTTTAAGTACCTAGCAATAAAAAGTTAAGTTATATGCGATGCTTTTACTTCTGCGAAACTTCACTGAAATACGTGTTGCAGAAGTTAAGTACTGAACAGTAGTTTCTATCATGTAGCTAAATAAAATGTTTAGCAGTTAAGTAACTAGTAGTAGATTGTTTTGTATACCTAAACAGAATGTTAAGTTATAAAAAGTATTTGTTGTTTCACTGGTTATTTGGAAAAGAAAGAGATATTCACGTCAATACTTGCGGCAGTAGCTTAATTTAGAAGTCCTGGATGAGAGATCATGCGAAAATATTCCTACTGCTGGCGCCGTAATACGTTCAGGTGAAACGGGTTCCATTTCTAAAAGAAGCAGCCGAGAGGATCGTTGCAGTGTGCAGGTTGCTGCCTCGTAATGAATGCGCTGCCTGTCGCAGTGCGCGTTTCCTTTTCAAGGCGCCACCGCACATTTTTCTAAGAGACGCCAAGCGCAGCCACGTCAAGGATCAGCTGTATAGAGCAACTCCACCACCCCGCACAGTAAATGAGTTCTGTTCGAAACCACTGTGGCAAGACGTCCTGCCAGGCTACTGACAGTTCACCAGACCTGCGCTACTAGGTGGCGCAAACAGGGAAATGTGCTTGGCGGGAATGGTTTGGTACCGTACTAGACATCCGGTATGTTTCGCCTTGAAGCAAGAATGGCCACATAAATATATATTTTACATCTTGTTTTGTCTGTTATGGCAATCGTAATTCATATAAAGGATGTTACAATAAGAACACAAGATTTTTTAATTTTAAACTGGATGATCCCGCGAGAAAATTTGACGAAGAATAATACAATGAATAGTAAGGTTGGCAGTTTGTAATAGGATGAAAGTAGAACCGCCTCATTTGTAGCAATTGTTTATTTGTTTAGTGAACAACAAAATACTCACACCATATTACGATAGAATTAGGAAAATGTACAACATACTGTACGTATGAAAAACTGTCATTGACCCTAACAACATGCTACAAGTCGGAGCGTGGAATGTTAGAAGTCTGAATAGGGAAGGTAGATCACAAAACTTAAAAAGGGAGATGGAACGACTTAAGTTAGAAGTCTTAGGAATTATTGAGATTAAATGGAAGGATGCACAGCATCTCTGATCTTGGGAACACAAGTTAACTAACACGCAAACATGTCAGAGGAGTTACTGGTGTAGGTTTTGTAATGAATAAGAGAGTAGGAAAAGAGGTGAGTTATCATGAACAGTTTACTGATAGGATTTATTTTGATGAGGGTAGGAAATCAAGCCTGTTTCAATCAAGTTAGTACAAGTGTATATGTCAACGTCACAGGGATGATGAAGTGATAGGAAAAAATGTATGATGAAACAGAAGAATATTTGAAGGAGGATGAATATCTAGTAATCATGGGTGATTGGAATGTATTAGTTGGGGAAGGTAAAGAGGGGAATACTGTAGGAAGGTTTGGTCTAGGAGAAAGAAATAAGAGAGCAAGCAGGTTGTTAGAATTTTGTGAAAAATATAAACTGGTCGTGGCGAACACACTATTTAAGAATCACGCAATAGGGATAAGCACCTGGAAATGTCCAGGGGATACAGGCAGATAAAAGAGATTCAGGAATAAAGTTCTAGACTGTAGAGCATACCCAGGAACTGACAAGGACCCTGACCACAATCTGATAGTAATGAAGTGTAGGCTGAAGTTCAAGAGAATACAGAAACAACACAAACAGAACAGATTCTAAGTGAACAAATTGAATCAGTTTAACATAAGAGAAAATTTTCAGATACGATAGACGTGTGTCTAAGAAATAACTCTGAGAACGACTGGTATGTACTGAAGATAGAAATAATCAAAATTAGAAAAGAAAAATTAGGCTTTAGGAAACAAGATGCCCGAAAACCTTGGATCCAGAAGAAATTTTTGGAATTGATGGATGAGAGGAAAGGAACAAAAATGTTCAAGATGAAGCAGGAAGAGAGCAGTACATACATTTTATAACTCAAAAAAAACAGAAAATGCAAAAAATAAAATAAAATAAAAAATAAGTGGATACAAGAAAAATGTGAAGAAGCAGAAAAGGAAATGATCGTAGGTAAAGCGAACCGATGGAGGGAATACATAGAGATACTGTATGTTGGGTATGATTTAAACAACAGTGAACTGGAGAAAAAGGTGACGTCAACATTGATGGCTTAGGAGATCCTGTTTTAAGAACAGAATTTATGGTTTGTTGAAAGATCTGAAATCAAATAAGGCAGTTGAAACTCCTGCAGAACTTCTGAAATCCCTAGGAGAAACAGGAATCCAAAGATTATTCAAACTCATATCATAAAGTTATGAAACAGGAGATATTCCAACTGATTATATTAAATGTATCATCTTTACACTTCCAAAGAAAGCACCAGACGACAAATGTGGGAATTATCGCGCCGTAAGTCTAACATCACATGTTTCAAAATAACTGACCAGGATAATATAAAGAAGAATAGAGACGATGGTAGAAGAGATAGTAGGTGAAGATCAGATTGGGTTTAGGAAAAACCGCGGTACAAGAGAAGCAATTCTGGCTTTAAGATTAATAATTGAAGGACGGATCAAGAAAAAGAAAGACACTTCAATGGCATTTTTTGATTTATAAAATGCTTTTGATAATGTTAGGTGGACAAGATGTCCAAAAATTATAATCTATATACGAATCAAGTGACTATAATAAAAGTAGAAAATCATGAGAGACGTGCATCAGTTAAAAAGTGTGTGAGACAAGATAGTAGTCTGTCTCCATTAATATTCAATTTGTATATAGAGGAAGCAATAAATGAAGTAAAATAAAAATTGAATATGGCATAAATATTCAAAGCAAAAAAATCAAAATGATACGATTTGCAGAATAAACTGAGGATATTGAGATGTTATTAAATGTCATTAATAAAATACTGAAGGAAGATTTTGGACTAAATATAAACCAAAGGAAGATAAATGTGATGAAAGTGATGTAGTAGAAATGATAGCAGTAATAGTGGAATAAATATAAAATTAGAATCGGATGCGATAGAAGAAGTAAATGAATTCTGATACTTAGGAAATAAAATTACGACTAATGGCCTCGCCTAGCGTATAGTCAACTAGCGGAGTTCCCGGCGTTGCCCGGTATAGTTGGCGTAGATTTATCCGTATCCTATTTTTATGAGAAACATATGTACAAAGTTTCATAAAATTCGCGCCAACTTTTTTCGAATCAAAGCAAACCGAGATTCACCCGCTCCCTACCAAGAAACGGGTGGGTTGAAGTTTATTTGCACGTTAACTATTTTCATTCATCCCAAAAGATTCATGTATATCAAGCTTCATTAATTTGGTTAAGAAATTGCATTACCAATTACTAAACAACGCTAGATTATGTTAGAAACTCACATTTGATTCAATTTCGAAGTAAATGGGTATACTTGTTGCTCGAAACGCCAGATATTCTAAATCCGCAGATTCAGCCTTTTGTACAAATATCAAAATTGAATCCGGAATAACATGATCGTAAACAGAGACTAATGCTGAGAGCCAGAGACATTGTCCAGAGATCGTGATTAAAGAAAACCTCTGTTGTTTTTATGGCGTTTAGAAATTGAATATCCCGCATTTAAAGGAAAGAATACTTCAAGTTTTGTTTAGTGTGAAAAATAGTTATTATTGTAAAGTTATCTTTTCATTAAAGGCTATGGTCAAGGACGTTGTAGTAGTGTGTTTAGTGCGAAGTATGAAACATCTAATTCCTCCAACTTTGGGATTTGTCTTTTAGGGCTCCTGCGTTATTTAACGTTGAAACATAAGACATGCCAAACAACTGAATTGAGATTCTAAGCTTTAAAACGGTGAAAACCCCATCGAAATCTGCTCCATAGTTTACGAGTTATTATAAGACCAATATATCCGGTTTTCGTTTTATAGATATAAATATTTTCCGCGTACTGCTAATACAAGAGTAGGCAGATTCGAACACAAAAGCATGTAAAAAATTAATATCTACAGTGATATTACAGTAGCGAAGTATATTAATTTCAGCAAGGTTTGTTAGTGGGCTCACTGCCCAGTGCTGCCAGCCACTTGGCTTTGAATATCTGTAGATCGCCACTAAAATTTCCGTAGATTTGGTACAAAAATCCGGAGACTCGCTAATTGAAAGACTGAAACAATAATTGCTGAAGAGAGAGTCAAAATTAAGAATTATTTTAATTTTCAGGTCTTTAAAATTACAAATATAATATTCTACATTGAAAGTAAGAAATATATCTGAACATATTTTATACATCGTCAATTTCATCAGTGCTGCTGCTATGCCTAGAAGTTTTTTTATTTTTCCGTAGTGACCATACTTTTTCTTTGTTGACATTAAATTTAGCATATCTTCTGTAACAGGAAATGTTGAAAACTGCTGCTCCTTTGATTCTCGGATATTGGTTAAGCCTTCTCGGAAGGCACTGCTTTGTAAGCCGTGCCAACGAGCGTGTCATCGTGCATAAAGAGTGCGGCGATAGTTTTGTGTTACGGTCTTAAGATCTATAAAAATTGTAAGCAAACAAAACATGAGCTATATTCCAATAGTTGGCTCACACGAGCGGTTGCAAGGAAACAATTCACGGTTATTGACAATTCTGTAATGCATTAACACTATATGCTCAAAATTTAAAAAACACCAATATAAGGAAAAATCAACAAATGATAAAAAGTGTCAAAAATCCGTAGATATTTTAACAAAATCCGAAAAACCTAAATTTTAATAAAAATCCGTAGATCTACGGATAAATCCGTAGAAATGGCAGCACTGTCACTACCACGGAAACTTTATAACAGCTTCTGTACTCTTATGTAGATAGTTTTTTAATTACATCTACTGTTATACCAGTAATGATAAGTACACGCCGTCATGTCACCTCCATTTTCATTGTGACTCTAATTGTTTGACTAACGATTCTGTCGATTCTGTTTCTTTGAAAGCTTCTGAATGCAGTAAGTGCGCAACTCAGTCTAATTCGGTATCCTTAATATTTCTCTCTGTTAGTATTACAGATAACTCTCAGAATATACCTAAGAATCGAAGCATTTGCTTTTTATCTAGAGGAACAAATTTTATAGTTTAAAAGGGTAGTTGCATAGCTTAGAATGCATAATTTTGAAAGCTTAACAGATTCATCTTGTGAGGCCGTGGCTCTTGCAACCGACGTATGGCTTCATATCAAATAGCACTGCAGGAAGCGGACCAGACGTGGCGGGATACGACACGAGGACTCCCCCCCCCCCCCAGCACGCATACCTGTAGCACCACCAGCAGAACACGAATGCACAGACACAAGAAATGATAAAAATCATATTATCTAAGTAATCAGCAAATAAGTAGAAGCACCACACTCCTTTGCTGGATGCCACCATTTTTTGTGCTATTTAATTATTTGTCGTTTTAAATTCTTATTTGGAACGATACATGACAGAACAACTTATTTCCTTCCATTATTTCGTGATAGGTGGTCTAGTTAGTCAGACAGACTGCCTCTTTGAGTAATCATTTACCCAGAAACAAATTATTTTCTAATAATTCAAAATGGTTCAGAGTGCATATTTAAGTGATATTTGATTTCATTACGTCTAAGGACGAAACATTATATTACTGCTTTCTGCTGACGGAGGAGAATTAAGTGGTTACTATAATTTTTTACATCTGTAGAAAGGATATCTCTTATGCTACATACAACTTCCTACAGTGTTATGATTGAAGGGCAAGTAAATATGGCATTAAGATTCAACTCTGGGTTCACCTGGAATGATTTATAAAACTCAAATAATGTGCTGAAATCGAGACTAGCGTACTTAGTGTCAGAAGTGTTAATACAAGTTTCTACATTAATTTCACTTTCGTCGTAATAAGTGAGTTTGATGATTTTAAAAATTTAAAGCTGCAATATTGAATGAATTGACGCGGTCTTTTGATGTATTGTGCATAAAGTAAATAGGAATACGGGGTGTTGTATCGGAACTCATCTTCATGAATAAACCACAATTTTACCAGTAGTTTTATACTCTTTACTATTGCACAACATTTATTGCAATTCACTAATTAATGAAACGGCTTTTAAGGGCAAGCGTTTAGGTTTTACAGTTAGTAGTTGATGAATATATGAAGAAGCCTATAATCTGATCGTTATTTTTACCCTTAATTTTTCTTTTTATAAATTTTTATGGACTATGTAACACGCGGAACCTGAGACAATAAGACAATTTTGTTTTCGTAAGACTGGAAGACGACCGTTAGGTATGACTGCCAGAGAAGAGAGACAGATGGAGATTTTAATCCGTCCGAGCCGCTTACCACGACATTCAAATCTGTGTTGAGAAATCTGGAACATGACGGAGAAACTTTCCATCGATAACGATATTCTCTGACCTCTTGGAGTTCCCTCCTAACTGCAACACGTCTTTTAATGTGTGAAATTTGATGCACTCGAAGTTTTGTTCCGAGCAGCTGTGTCTTCAACACTGTAGTGTTCGCTAAAGACAAAAGTCATTTGATGCTGATGACACTTATCTCGCAACAGAAGACTTGACTGCTTCTTTCTCTGAACAACATGTGCTAACTCCGATCTACCTGTACCTGCCTCTGCGAATCGATAATTTATAACTTGATATATACTTTAACTACACTTCTTGTTACATATAGTTTGTATTGTTCTGGCTCTGCACTATCAATTCACCCTTATAATTCCTGGATTTTATTATAAAAAAAGTGCTGTGGTTATGGAATTTCAAACATTGATTGTTTACTTTGTGTTATATGTGTTAGGCTCAAAGATCTAAAACGCTCATTGAGCGGGAAAAAAAAACCACAAAGCGTACAAGTTTCTTTAAAAAGGCCACAACACGTTATTCGGGTTATGGGACTTAAAAAAAAACTCAAGAACACATTGTGACTAACTCAAAACGGCCTCATCGCGAAATTCGCATTTGGTCCAGGTCACATTCTTCACACGTGACAATTCACGGTTTTTTTTTTAGCCTTGTAGCTAAGAAGAGTCAAATATGTTAAATGCAGCCTGGACAGATTCGTTGTGAACACAAAGAGTAAGATAGAAATAAGCCACAACGTGCTGTGGCTGCAACGCGTTGTTGTGGTCGTTTTTTTTTCGCTCAATGGGCGTTTTCGGGCTTTGAGGGTAACAAATGCAAATGTTTTTAGTTTTGATTTCCATCTCCATGTAAAGGCGCCTTCAAAAATGTTCATGTCACTGGTTTTCTCCGCATGTGTCGATTGTGTGTTATGCGTGATGGTGAATCTGCTTCATTGTATTTAGATTTGTGTGAAAATTGTTAGATTGCATAAGTTGCTGGAATTTTTTATTATAATGTTTTACTTTAACCATAATTTTCTGTAAGTAATGATTTACGCACGGTGGTGGCAGCGCAGGAAACAGCAGAGAGTAGACGAGAGTCAGGACGCAGGCCAGCGAGTTGCGAGTTGCGAGTTGGATTGTTATCTTCTCGTACTGACGGAACTAATGACCGAAAATTTGTACTGTCTTAAGGAGGTCGAAGTTATAGTTCGTCAGTGACAGTGGCATAAAGAACTTATCAACCGGCATTTCATCATAAGATGTGCCAGAAAATTAGATCGCTGAAATATCTTGGGGAGATAACGTGTTAATTCAGCTAGTTATCCGAAACCATTACATCAACATTCAACACTGGGAAAGAATTTTGTATGTTTAAGAGCAAGAAGACTGAACTCTGCATGTCACATTTCAAACAAAATTAGTTCGCATATTTGATTTGGGTTTTACCCGTATGTCCCCATCAGGTGAAGAAAGAAATGTGTAACGAATGTTTTTACCAATGAAAATGAGGTTGAAAATAATATTATGGAGAAATTCTCTTGATGTCTAGACGAAAAATCTTTATTTCACGAACCTTTCTTTAATAATACTTATAGGGTTATGTAAATATCTCAACATGCAGTCGATTCAATTTTGGAGGTAAGAGGTCGAAATACAGGCAGGAAAGTATCTGCAAGCTTGTCAGTACTTGTAACAGCGCGTTCGCCGGAAGGGATCTTATTTCTATCGTCCCGTGAAGCTGTCTCTGGAGTATTTAAAGAGCTCCTGCTGCCACATTTCACCTCTGCAGTTAAGTGTGCGCAGGCAGAGTGTCTTTTGTCAGCCAGGCAGGCAGATGGTGGCGCTACGATCGATGGAGTGGCCTGCGCTCGCACTAATTACGCTCCGGGCGAGTTGGCCTGCATTATGCTGCTGCTTCCCGCCCAGAACTGAAAGACTTTCAAAAAGCTCAATGTGCAATGACTCAGTGGTTCTGCTGGGGTTTCTTATTATTCAGCGGACTTAAATGATTCCCGCATGATGAAAATTCCCAACACATTAGTTTTAAAACTCATTCCAGCCGTATAAACATTAAATTCATGGAAAGATTTAAAAAATGAGATGCAGCTAGGACCATTCCGTATTCATTTATATCTGATTTTTAAAGCCTTAATGTAATTGATAGGGTCTGATTATTTTATTAAAAATATTTTTTTTTTTCTATTTGGAATTTTAATTTTTTATGATGCAAATACAGACTTCATTTCGAAGTGTTTTGTCTAATAATTCACAAATTTCAATTATTTTATTTTTTTTTTGAGTAGGGAGGGAAAATTATCTAGATATGACCATGACACATAGTTATGGTAGATATGATTTTCCCCCCTAATGATTTAATTTCCGCCGTAAAACTTAAAATCAAAAATATGTCTCAAAGCTAAACGCAATTCATTACATACAAAAGTGTTCTGGTGCTGTACTATCTGATCATCCAAAGAGATTTCTGGAATGTACACCTAAATTATATATTCGGAATAAATACTTTTGTACTCTTGTCTGTGAAAACAGTACAGTTCACTGCTCTTCGAATATTCGCTATATGCTGTATTGGCAACATTTTACGTTTGTAAGAGTGACATAATTATTTCGGATTTCTATGTGAAATTCCTTAATTTCAGTGAATTAATTACATTCTTGATATGTTTAGTATATTTCTTTAAAAATATATATTATTTAAATACATAAAATTTCTCACCATAGCGCCAGTGAGTTTAAAGCATTGAACGGGACAAGTAAATATAAAATATAGTAAAAAATTAAGCAACCTATCTCTCAATATTTTGTGTTCACAAGAAGTTTCCTCATATTTGGCACTGAACAAACTAATAGTTTTGTGTATAGCACAATTATTAAACATATAACTGTGTTTCATTAATATTTGACGTAGTTTATTGCTCTTTAAAAAATGAAACTGTCCCTATGAATGCTCATGGGTGAGAATTGGTGGAAAGATATCCCTGCATATCCATTCATAACCTCAGTCTCAGAATGGGGAAAGTATACTTAGATCTGGTTTCTGGTGCAAACCTCGTTATTCATTTGATATAATGCTGAAGGATCATGCCATGATATGTCAAGAAAATAACAGTAGTCAAACCTCAGAATATATACTGAAGGAATTGACTTTCACGGCCTTAATAAGTGGTTCTTCAGGCTTATAGAATACAACGAAGTAGATGCGAAAAATGATACATACTTAAAAATGAGTTTTTTTTTCTATTCTAATAATTGTTTTTATCTTCGGATCGAGCCTGGTGGGACCCGGCAAAGGGGAGGATGTGGGTTCAAATACCCGTCCAGTCATTCAGATAACGATTTACTATAGTTTACATAAATCTATACAGGCAAATGTCGGAACGACTCATTTCAAAAGGCCATTGCCGAATTCCTTCCCACTCTATGTCTCCAATCCTCTTCCGCTTCTGATGTTCACGACATTGACATTAAGCCCTAAGCGAAAATAAATATGTCCTCGGTTTATAATACAGCTACACATTCAAGTGGGTACAGGCGTAGATCATTCTCAGCAGAGATTTTCGCAAGAATCGCATTTAAGAGTAATGTCAAATCAGTCATCTCATGATCTCTGCCAAATTACGTAAATTATCTTTCAGTCTTCAAAACTTACAAATAATGACATCAATCAGTTTCACTGCAAAAAGAAGCTGTCACAGCATCTCAGATTTAGATCTCTGTTAATCTTGCCAGAGTATAAGTGATATTTTTTATGTATGTATTCACCAAGAAGGTAAACTGTCTAAATATCCTTAAATATCAACGGTATCACATTTTTCAGTGTGATATATTTTTATAAGATGAAAAAAGTGAAACCGGAACTACACATGAATGAATAAAAATGAGGTCGACATTTCCTGGGACAGTTTACCACTAGTTGGGATTTGGTAACAAAATTGAACCAAAAGCTCGGTTACAAAGCAATGCATGCTATCACAAGTTTTGTTAAAGCGCGCAATTAATTTGTATGACTACATAGAAGGTCCCATAAGCTCGTGGTCTGACGTAATACATGTTATTTAAAACCAAAGATGTCGCCTTTTTTCAACATTGTCCCCCCTGAGCACCTCACGTTATCTCCAATGTGTCTTTTTATAACTGTACTATCACCTTTAACATGGCCACTGGTTTACTGAACCCTCAAATATCCATCAGAACTGCATTGTGATCACTTATTCCTTCAGTTACTAAACACCCACAAGATTTTAATTAGGTTTTACTAGAACGATAGCCAACATGTTTCATCCCCATGTGCTCTACTCTACCAATTGTGTGATGATTCCTTCCCTAACTGAGGTATCTGAAAATTTCTGTTCCCCTGAGTTAGTAATCATGTTTCCTTTCCAGTAAACGCCTGGTAAATTTAGGTCCCTACCTCTTTACTCTGAATATTTATTTTGATTCTCATAAGAGCCCCATTTTCATCACACGTTCTTTGACTGCAGTAAGCAATCAACATCCTATTTTTTTTCTTCTATAACATAAACGGAGGATGGTTTGGTCTGTTTTGTTTCTTTTTATATTTAAGTGTAGATGCTGGATAATCTATCTTGGGAAAGCCACGTATAAATAGTGACTTCCCGCAGGGAACATAACCGTGATTAATTAATTGGTGAGCGATTTCTCTCCACTTCCGCCGACCACAGACACCCGAAATTCGGCAGCAGCGATTCGGCCAGTAATAGCGCAAATCAGAAATCCACTCACCTTATGAATGCAGGATCTACTCACATGGCCAGGCTGCAACGCGAACACCGTCTGTTACTTCCAGCAAGATGCAATCCTGATCTGAGCTGTAATCTCTTCACACGTAATTTAGTTCTTATTTTAATCGTCTCCAAACTTTGGCATAACTCGCCGACAGTTTAATAATAAGCTTAACTCGCTGCAATGTTTAAGCACGCAAACCTAACCGTTGCGGACTTGAGCGTGACAATAATAGTAACTCATAAAAAAAGGAATACACATATATAGCTTCCTTGCGGAACAAGGCAAGCAAATATTGCATAGGCCAGCGGATATCTGCATTACGCTAGCTGACCTTTAATCCGCCGCGAACATAGATGCCCGCGGCCGACGGAAAGAAAATAAGAAATCGCTCAACCATGCTCCCCCCCCTTGAAAGTTCTTATGACTTTCAAAAAATAAAAATAATTTTCCCTCACATTATGGGATATTCTAAGTTGTGACATAAAAATTAAAGTAACTTTACTGATTTAAAACAATAATGAAGATAGGGGTTGAGAGTAGGATTGACGCAAGATTAAATTAAAAGTCTATTAATAAATTTGAATACATTAAAAGTAATGAAAGAAAAAATATTATTGTGTTGGTATGGGATAAAGTTTAACCACTGGACGCTTAAAAGTGCCGAATCGTGTCTTCACCATCGCCACCCGAGTGACATTGTCTGAACCAGGATAAGTTTTAATAATCACCCCTAAGGGCCAGTTCAAAGGGGGAGAATCATCCTGCCCCACGATTACAACTGTACCCACTTGTACAGGGTTATCCGGTGTCGACCATTTATGTCTAACTTGCAGGGTGTGCAAATATTCAAGTCGCCATTTTTTCCAGAATGACTGGACCATCTGATCTAACAACTTCTTACGTTGGTTTAGATTCGAACAAGACATGTCAGCGGCCGGTAAGTACTGTAGTGGAGTTGACATCAAAAAATGTGCAGGAGTAATAACTTCTGGGTATGGATCCGACGACACTACATTTAAAGGTCGCGAATTCATAACGCATTCAATCTGAACTAGAACCGTTTGCAGTTCTTCATAAGTGAGAAGTTGATTTCCAATCACTCTAAATAAATGGGTCTTCAAACTCTTTATATTAGACTCCCACAATGCTCCGAAATGCGGAGCACGCGGAGGGATCATTTTCCACTCGATACGGCGACTACTTAATTCAGGTTTTAGAGCTTTGTTCAACTCTTCTAACTGAGCCTTGGCACCTACAAAATTAGTACCATTGTCTGAATATAGACAAGAAACAGGTCCTCGTCTTGCAATAAAGCGCTTGAATGCGGCTAAGTATGTATCAGACGTTAAGTCTGAGACCTAGCTCTATGTGTATAGCCTTAGTGACTAGGCACACAAAAAGACAAATGTACGCCTTTTGAGAGTGTTGACCACGGCGTCGTGTAAGGGTTATAGGAATCGGACCTGCGTAATCTACTCCAGTATGAACGAAAGCCTTAGCTTCCTGTATGCGACAGGGAGGCAAATCTGCCATCTTAGGAGTAGGATGAGTAGGGTTAACTCTAAAACAAAAATTACATTTACGTACCATGGACCGAACAACAATCCTCCCAGCTAAAATCCAGTAGCGCTGCCGCAAAATCGATATTAACAGACCAGCCCCTGCGTGACAATTCAAAACATGGTAATGTCTGATAATAAGATGCACAACATGGTCATGCTTGGGAAGTAGCGCTGGATGTTTAGCTTCGAAGGGTAAGTCCGACTTAGACAGTCGTCCACCAATTCGTAAAATACCTTCTTCATCAAGAAATACTGACAAATTCCGCAGCTTCTTCGAAGGCAAGTTATTCTTTTTTAGAAGAGCAATATCTACTGCAAAGTGCACATCTTGTACCGCACGAATTATTGCCCTTTCAGCAAAGAACAAATTCTTTACCCCACCAGAAGGGGTAATCTTCTTTATAAATCTAAAAATGTAAATCACAACTCTCAATAATTTGTCCCAAGAAGACACGCGCTGAGATAAACCATACAGCACGGAAGGTTCAGGTTGAGTGGTAGTAATGGTGAAAACATTCGTCTTGTGTTCCGGTAATTCCTTACAATCACCCGGAGAAAACGTTTTAATGGGCCACTCAGAAGTGGGACGATGCATCCAAGACGGTCCATTCCACCACAAGCTATAAGAAACTAATTGTGACGGTAACATACCTCGAGAGAGGCAGTCACTTGGATTTTCGATTCCCGCAACATGAAAGAAGTTTTGCGGAGCAAGGTTCTCTTAACATTGAGCGACCCTATTACTCACAAAAACAGACCAACGATGCGGGGAAGAATGAATCCAGGACAAAGCTACCGTAGAGTCTGAAAAGGCATAGGTGCCTACTATATGGACTCGATCTCGATAGGTTTCATTAACTAATTTAACTAATTTCGACATCAGAAGCGCGGCGCATAACTCGAGACGCGCAAGTGTCGTTATTTTGGTAGGTGAAACCTTGGACTTAGCACATAATAGTCGAACCGATATGCTAGACCCATCAGTAGTATGTAAATATATAACAGAACCATAACCGTTCATACTTGCGTCACAAAAGGCAACAATATTGGCCTTGCAGTCCTTTGATGCACCTACATGACGAGGGATTTCCATAGTGGAAAGAAGAGGTAATTCTTGAGTGAGCGCCGCAAATCGGCGTAACACACTCTCGGGCGGGGTATCATCCCAATCAATTTTACTTAGCCACAGTTCTTTAATTAACAACTTGGCTAACAAAATAACCGGAGCAACCAGACCCAAAACATCAAACAAACGAGCCACTACAGATAATATGTTCCGCTTCGTGCACTTTTCGCAAACTTGGGTCGTGGTGAAGTAGAAAACGTCGTCTGAAGGTTTCCATGATAGCCCCAGAACCTTAGCTGACGTCACTACGTTTCCTTCTGAAAAGTTTACTGGGCTTCGATGAGAATCAGGAAGACTATCGAGTAACCCAGAAGAATTGCTGGACCATTTTACTAAATCAAAAGTTCCAGACTTCAATAATGCGATTAGTTCTCGGGATAAACGAAAAGCTGTTTCCTCATCAGGAACAGAATGAACCAAATCGTCCATATACATTTTAGTCTCGACGACTTCAGAGGCTTCAGGAAACTGAGAACTCGCTTCAGCCGCCAGCTGTCGCAAAGTGCGCATAGCTAGAAAAGGACTCGATTTTAACCCAAAAGGAATACGGTTAAAATGAAATGTCCGAACTATTTCGCTATCATCAAAACGAAATAATATTCGCAAAAATCTGCGATGGTCATTAACAACACCAATCTGCAAATACATTTGCTTGATATCCGCTGTAATAGCAATCGGGAATAACCGAAAGTTTAATAAAAGCAAGAATAAATCGGCCTGTAAATTAGGACCGGTATGCAAAATGTCATTTAATGACAAACCAGTATGAGTTTTAGCACTTGCATCAAGTACAATGCGAGGCATGGGTTTATCAGGGCGGATGACTGCATGATGGGGAATATAATACCCGTCATCGCTAACCTCTGATTCACGAACTTCTGTTAAGTAACCATTTGTAATATATTCCTCAATAACTTTATTATAGCTCTCTCGGAGTGTGGGACATAGTTTAAATTTCCTTTCGAGCGCCATAAATCGGCGTAAAGCATTGAAACGAGAATTGCCAAGCTCATTAGGATCTGAAAGGAACGGTAAAGCCACAGTATATCTACCTTCACTGTTCCTAGTCACAGATAGAGTATATAAATTCTCACACTCTATATTCTCAGGGCTTAGGAATTTTTTGTAAGATATCTCCTCTAATTCCCAAAATTTTTGCACCAATTCATTGAGTGCTAGAGCAGTAAAAGATGTTGGGTGAGTATGAATACTAGAATATTCTCCCATCAACACATAACCGAAGGCGGTCAGTAAAGCAGGTGGTGCCATAGTACCTGATTCAACTCTATCTCCGAAATAAATATACGGAAAAAGCTGAGCACCCAACACAAGATCAATTTTACCCGGAATATTCCATGTTAAATCAGCTAAAGGTAGGTTGTCCAAATATGACATGTCACACTTTTCTATAAAATGAGAAGGTAATTGGTCTGTAATAGAATCAACAACTAGAGCTTGAATGTTATATTTATTACTTTTAAATACACGGGATTGTACTTCGATATTCACATAACCATAAATCGGTCGCGAACTCGAACCTATACCCTTCACATAGGAATTATTTAATGGAATTATCTGTAGGTTCAATGACTTACAACAATCGATGGTAATTAAATGATTTTGTGATCCATTATCAATTAGACACCTAATTACTTGATAATTATTATCAGTGGACTTGGCATACACTTGAGCTGTGGAAAGTAATATATGAAAATTAGTCTTTACACTAACGCTCAAGGAAAGCGGAGATTCATTATGTGAAGCCTTATTTACATGAGCCGTTGATCCGAGCCCTGGACCAGAACAGTTGGTGTCGAGATCAGTACGGCAAGGTAAGCGAGTTTTGGCGCGGTCTGTTTTTACACTGTTGTTGGAAATGGCTTGCAACGCGCAATTCTCACTCGTATTGAGACGAGTGGAATGAGTCTGCGTATTTTTCCTATCAAAATGTAAGAGAGTATGGTGTCGTTTCTTGCATAACTTACAAACAGACGACGATTTGCAGTTGGAAACAGTGTGAGAAATTCCCAGGCAGTTCACACAGCCTCTTTTTGATTTTACAAATTCATATCTATTCTGTGGCGAACCCAAAGATTTGAAGTGGGAGCAATTATAGAGTAATGTATGATCTGTTTGCTGGCAATAAACACAGGATCCAGAGATAAGCTTAGTTGCCATATTGTCTCTGACTATTGCGTTATCTTCTTTAGAAACAAATGCTTTGGAAGTACGCCCGCGTGTCACATTTTCTGTGAGTCGCTTGTTCATGTTATCTGAAGCGCGAGAATATAATCCCGAACTTGCACTGTTCATATTGCTTGAACGTTTAGAAATTTTAACCTGATCTTTCACGAATAAAGTTAATTCGTTGTAAGTGGGCATTTCTTTATCGCGTACTGACATTTCAAAGGCTTGTACAATTTGAGCATCGATCTTACGCAATGCACATTGAAATAAAATAAAATCTGTAAGATCATGGATGCCTAATTGTTTCAAAGCTGCAACTGCTGCTGAATATTTCTCTATAAATGTATCCAAGCTGTTTGGATTATTGTTGCTAGGCTTTATATCCAAAATGATATTTAAATAGTGAGTACCTAACAGGCGTTTGTCTTGGTATCTTCTTACTAGATTTGCCCACATTATTTGGTATGTTTCTGCTGTAGGTACAATACCTGCAGTTAACTTCAATGCATTATCTGTTAGTTTACTTACAAGATATTGCACACGCTGTGAGTTAGTTAACTGGTCGTTATCATGAATATTAGCTTTGAAAGATTCATAAAATACTGACCATTTCTCCATACTACCATCAAAGCTAGGAATATCTATAGGAGGCAATTTAATGTGTTCACGGTCACTCGGACGCGATGACAATGTAACGGTAGAGGCACTAATCTTGTTGCGAGTTCGTTTAATACGCGTGTACAAATCCTCAAATGCAGCTAATGGGGTATAATCAGGTGTATATTCAGGATCTTTAGTCAAATGTAAATCATTAATCTGATCTATCATAGATTCAAACTTGATCTGAAGGTCATCAATTGTTTCAGAATCAGTCATAAAACTTTCATTGGTCCGGGAATCAAACGAAGAGATGTTCATAGAAATCTTATACAATTTATTAACTCTCTCAAATATCATATCCGACTTTGAAGTTAATAACGCTAGCTTCCTTTTGAATTCTACAGAATCAACATTTGTCCCGAAAGCCATATTGTAAAATATGATTGAAGTATAGCGTAACTTGCTTATACAAAGATTATATTAATCAAACTGATCGTGTCATATCCGACACCAGGAGGACCAAAAAATAGATGCTGGATAATCTATCTTGGGAAAGCCACGTATAAATAGTGACTTCCCGCAGGGAACATAACCGTGATTAATTAATTGGTGAGCGATTTCTCTCCACTTCCGCCGACCACAGACACCCGAAATTCGGCAGCAGCGATTCGGCCAGTAATAGCGCAAATCAGAAATCCACTCACCTTATGAATGCAGGATCTACTCGCATGGCCAGGCTGCAACGCGAACACCGTCTGTTACTTCCAGCAAGATGCAATCCTGATCTGAGCTGTAATCTCTTCACACGTAATTTAGTTCTTATTTTAATCGTCTCCAAACTTTGGCATAACTCGCCGACAGTTTAATAATAAGCTTAACTCGCTGCAATGTTTAAGCACGCAAACCTAACCGTTGCGGACTTGAGCGTGACAATAATAGTAACTCATAAAAAAAGGAATACACATATATAGCTTCCTTGCGGAACAAGGCAAGCAAATATTGCAAAGGCCAGCGGATATCTGCATTACGCTAGCTGACCTTTAATCCGCCGCGAACATAGATGCCCGCGGCCGACGGAAAGAAAATAAGAAATCGCTCAACCAAAGTGCTTTGTTTCTAAAAATCGTAAGGCATGTCTAAAATTACGTCTCTGCTAACAGACTTAATTTCCTAGAGCTATTTTTTTTATATGTTTGTCAATACATTGTAGAAAAATGTATCAATCACTAAGAAAAAGTCCAGACAGATTGTGCAAAATAAAAACAAATTATACTATTAATTTTGCTTGTTATGTGCCTACGATTTTTATTTTGGTTACTCCATCAACGTGTTCATTAAAACCGTCATAATCCCGCAACCTGTCAAACATATGCAAAACGCAGGGACAGAATAACGCATCATCGTGTCACAGTTTTTAATTAATATTTCATTATTTGTAGCTCGATCATCATTAATACAATTAACACCTGAAGTAATATCGGAGAACAAAGTAGTATTACAATTGAAATAAGGTTGTGAACATTACATTTAATTTAATACTTTTTAACAGAACGGATCTGTGACCATATTTGTTGATTACAATTCAAATACAGGACAATAGAAGAAAATTAAAATATGCATACAAAATTATGATCATGGAACAATAACTGATCACAAACTGAATGGTTCTTGGCTATGAGGCATGAATTGTATAGTTATTTATCTCAAAGGTCATTGCTAATTAAGAGGGTACCCTTGTCGTTTCAATGGATCGATATGTCCGGTTTGTTGACGAGTAAGATGACGGGATACTGGGTGTCACCTTAGGATGTGAACAAGCGAGATCGCTGCGATCATTAAGGAACCTCTCCAACGACGACGTGGTGAACCCTGGACCCTCAGGTTGCGTAATCAGCTGGCCACGGTCAAGAGAGCCCGCGGATGGTATCGGCAGATACCGACAGCAAGCCTCCTGTTCGGTCGACGGGGGATCCAGACGACGTCTCCATCTCGTGATGAAGTAAGACACGGAACGGGACGTATTTTGACACGGAAGTCTCTGGAGTAGTAGTTCCTATGAAGAGATCGGTATCTCAATAGGAGTTACCACGAAGTGAAGTCTAATTGGCTACACATCGTCAGTAACTTCTTTCTCATCCTTATCCGTTGTTCCCCAAATACTTTTTCTTCCTACCAGTTTTCTAACGTAGCCATATAAATTTCTAGTTCCATAATTCAGTAGTCCGCATCCATGCATAATAATTAAAATTCTTCACAAATGTATACTATCTTCCGTCTTTGATGCTATTAATGCTTTCTTTAAGCGTTGCCCATTAATTTTCTGTTTTATAACCGTTGTGTATTTTCTTTTTACCAGCCTCTTCAGCCTTCTCGCCTCAATATTAAAGGATCTAGGATTCTGCTTTTATTTATTTTCTGTTTTTGAATGAATATTTCTTGTCCAATTCTTATTATACCTCCAAATGGTTCCCATTTCATCTCTTTCAGACGCTGCTCTCAAATATGTCTTCAGTTCTAAAAGAAGGGTCTTATTGTAATTATGCCTATAACCTCCTTCAATTCTGATAACTGAATTACTTAACTCATGCTATATAAGACAGAACTGCTCCATTGACACTTATTCCGTTTGCGATCTGAGACCTCAAGACGTTATTAACAGGCTTTTTAGGAAGACATCCTGCAAGTTTCGTTCCCTTGTGTTCTGCTCTGCCACTTTTGTAAAGGCTTTTTATTTCTCTAAGTCTTTTAGAAATCTCTGCTTTCGTGTGTTATTAATGTTATCTTATACCCAGTTCACTGCTGGAAAATTAAAGTCCCCAATAATAATGACCATCCTACTCTGACGTCTGATCTCTGAACACGAATTTCATTTCTGTGGAAGGAGTCATAATGGTTATTAATTCTTCCACTTATGTAAACATCCAAGATGATCATATTTGCTTCGGTAGCTCTCAAAAAATGTATCCCCAGTAACACATGAGTCAAGACTACCGTCTATGGTCGCCAGAGAACTATACTAGTCTTTGCTAATTAATACGAATACCCCTTCGGTATACAATTCTAGGAAGAAACCTCATTTTCTAACATTACTTTCTTCAACATTTGTGGTTAGTTTATATTCATTAAATTACCGAATTGTATTACTTTTTTAGTTCACTAGTGGCAGTCTTAGAACTGACTTTGGCATGTTTTCATCATTCGTCTTCACCCTCATTATTACGTCTTCCGTTTTAACATTTATGTATATTTGTAACAAAATATTGTGAATAGGATAACTTCAGTGATATAAATTATTTGCATCTAAAAAGAGTATTTACTAACTCAATTTTATTCTTTAATATTCAAAGGAATTAGATTAACTTTGATCAATAAACATGAATACTTGGAATAAAATTGTGCGAATAAAATCAGAAACTTTAGTAATTAATGGTGGAATGGAAGTTATGATTTTCTGCTAGCCAATTTAACACTTATGATGTTGTAGGTTAGAAATAAACAATCCGATTGTAATGAAATATCGTATTTACCAGTTTGTGCTTAATATTTAAAAGATTTTATCCTGCATCGATGATAGAGTTTTATAATTTTATGTTAAACGAGTTTACAATAAAATAAATTGCAAACGCGAAAGAGTATCTTTAGCGTAAGCCACATAGTTCATCAGGGCCACGTTACATTGAAACACTTCTATACTGCATTGCGTTTTATACGAATTTTTAATTCTGACCAGCAAAAATTAATAATATATGAAAGAAAAGATAACACTTATTCATGGAGCATGTACATGGTTTTAAAGCGGTATGTCTCTCCATATAGCTGAAGAGTTATATTCACTCTAGATCAATAAAAGACACTATTTACATACTAATTTCATTTCACTGGTTTTCTCCAGTCGATTTTTGAACCCGTATAAATACTCTAAATTTTGTTCTTGTTTCATCAGCATGGTCAAATAGTTTTTATGAGTTCTTTGTGTGTAGAGTTGGAGTGAGTTCTCCTGGTGCGGCGCTTCATCAGCCGGGTGCGTGTAGCAGCGAGCGCTCAGGTCTCAGGGCAATCCAGGTCGCAGCCACCCTCAGGGCAATTCGGTCCGAATTAAAAACAAAGGCCGGGGGCGGCAATTGGATCGGAGGTCCCACCCTCGCAGCCCAGCCGGCTAATTGGTCCACCCCACAGCTCCCGTCTCAAAACAATCGGCCGAGTGAAACGTGACGGGGGAGTGGCTGATTGCACGGCGGCGCTAGTTATCATAAAGGAGAAACCACCTGCAGCAGCAGTCAGTGCGTTTCGGTAATTCTATTTCATTTTATTTATTTTTGACAGTATTTAATCACCTAGTCACAACTACAGATGGAGGACAAAATAATACGAACACCTGTGAAAAAATATGACTGCAGTACAGCCGCGCCACCTGCAACAGAAGTCTGCCACCTAGTGAACGTGAAGAGGAAGGTATCAGTCTCTCAACAGCAGTCACCTGCGTTGCATGCGTCTATCGAACTGTCTGTGATATGTTGAAATGTCAGACCTGTCAGTATTCCAAAGAGGAATGATTGTCGGAGCGCGTGTAAGTGGAGCATCGGTTACGGAAACATCAAACCTTTTGGGGTTTGCAAGGAGTACGGAATCAGCCGTTATGACAGCGTACACGAAAGAGGGTAAGACGGCGGCCGAAAGTCAAAGCTTACTGATAGGGATAGACGGGTCTTGATGCGCATAGTAGCCCGAAAGCACAAGCAATCGTTATCCGAGATAACATACGAAATGAACAGTCATCTCCAGGACCCCATTTCAACAAAAACTGTCAAAAGGGAACTTCATGCTGCGAACATTTATGGCAGAGTGGCAATTCGTAAATCCTTGGTGACAGCAACTAATGCTTTCAAGCGACGCCAGTGGTGCATAGTTCACAAAGGCTGGTCCCCACAGCAGTGGCAACAGATAATATGGTCAGATGAATCACCATTCACCCTTATTCAGACGACCGGACGCGTTTATGTCTGGAGAACGCCCAGAGAAGGGTTTAATCCTGGCGACTTTGAAGCATGGGGATGGCTCCATTTTGGCTTATTATACCTTGAAATATTGCCCATGACCTTTATCTATCCCACGTCGCATTAAATCTGTACTTCAGTCAAAGGGTGGTCCAACCCCCTATTGATAAAGATTTTTCATTATTTCACAGGTTTTCATATTATTTTGTCCTCCCCCTGTACAACAATTTAAGACGACCAATGCTAACGATTAGATAGAATAGATTTCGAGATTAAGCATTTAGGAAATGACATTAGAGTATCTTGGTCGGAACATCGGAAATATAAATAAATACGACTGTTACCGGGGAGATACCTTACATAGAAGGAAACTGCAGCTTGTAAAACTCAATAAGGACCAGAGAAAGGTATTAGCTGTGTGTATTGAGTGAATAGTTTTGATGAGAAGTAACAAGATTAACGAAGAATAAAAGTAATATACATATAGTTATTGAGGATGAATGATTAAATAAAATATTGATATGAGAATGAAGAAAAACTCAAAAGAGTTTGCTAAGAAAGGAGAAAGCTGACAAACATCCATAAGAGATGGGCTCAAGAAACTATTGATGTGGCGTTAAATGGTAGAAGAGGAAAAGAAAGAAGGTTCGAAATACAGAATAATGTGGAAGATTGGCGTGTTAAAAGGAAGCATCCCGGCATTCACCTAGAGTGATTTCTTGAAACCATGGTAAAGCCAAATCTGGAAGGCCGGACGGGGATTCGAACCTGCGTCCTCCCGAATGAGAGGCCAGAGCGGTGCCGCTCACCCACCACGCTCGTTGACCGCTTCTTCTTGAGATGCCGGGAACCCAAAGCTGCTTTCACTGTTTCGCAGGTACACTTGCTTATGTCTGTCTACAAGAAAGTGGACTAGTGATAACACATCATGGCGCCCCAACTCACTGTTGGAATGCCTTGTATATCGGTGCCCAGTTATCACTAACCTGTGATGGCACACGCCAGCAGGTGGAAACTACGATTTTTATGTTTTGATCAGTACTCTTGTCCCAGTGAAGAAATCTGTCAAGTTTTGCGTGACACCGACAGCTAGAATAATAATTACCTATTTGCATAAAATTTCACTGAAAATTTCTTGTGGTCTATTTTATGCACGTTTACACTACTATTGCCTTACCTGAAAACAGAAACCTTTATTTACGCTCCTTTGTTGTAAAACTGTTCTTTGCATTAAAATCTGATAAATTCCAGTAATGTGGTAAACGTATTGAGACTGATCTTGTTACAATTACTGTTGAGTTTTTTTGGATCCTCATTAACAATCTGCATCTATTTACTTTATTATACATCTGCTACATCTGCCACACCATCAGTTAAAACACTAGTTCGCCACTGTGTCATCTTACTGTGAATATCAGTTTTGTCCTAAGAGTGTAATATTAAAACATTAATGTAACGTAAACAAATATAGAAGTTCAAACATATTAATGTTTTAAGTCAAAATCAATTTCGAAGTTTAGTCCATATAATAAGTGGTGTTTCCTTCGTCAGGAGAGTATACCGTTTATTCTGTCTACTACAGATTTTGGCAATAAAAGAATTGACGTGTTATTCCCCAACAAACATGTATTCTGAATCCTTCCAGGATATTACCTGAACGGCTACATTGTTTTTAGGATTCTGAAACGGTTGTATGAAATATCATTGACAGAGAGAATAAAAGGTTAAACAACGAGGTAATACCCCTTTACCTGAGTAAGTTATAAACCAACGTTAGATGCCATACATTCGATTTTACACAAGAAAATCAATAGTTTTGATTTCATAGCATATTGGATCCCTTGTGCCAGTTAAATCTATACTTCAGATGTTAAGGTTATTAACTATGTCCTTTCCGCAGTTGTAACTAGGTTTAGTGAAGAAGCTTAAGGACTTTTAAGTGGATGATGCAAGATTACATTCTGATGTGGCAGCCAGAACTGGTGCTCATATATCATGTCGGTAGTTCTAGATCATATGATAACTACTCACTCAGCGTATGACTAACTGATTGTTTGTTTCCTGTCATTATTCTGTAACCCACGTCTATCATCTCTTCGTGCGCCATTAGTTTCTTTTCTCGAATCTACAGCCATTATAGCTCATTATTATACAACAGGAATAGCTATAAAAGAATACTTAGTTGTCTGACTTTCAACTTCATAAATCGACCATTTGCGTGGCATATATGTGATGCACAAATGTATCGTAGCAGGCATGACAAATAAAACTACGAGGATTTTCTTTTGAAATAGCATATAACTGTATTTAAGTTCACACTTTTACTAACGAACAAGCAACTTCTTCTATCATTTTTTAAAAATGCAGTCTTAATAAATGTTTTGATGAATTTCGCTGGCCGCTCATTTTCATGTTTTTCAATGTGAACAATTTTTTTTTTTTTTTTGATTGTTAGCAATATTTTCAACCATGCACCTCTATAACTCTTGTTGTGATTTACGTAATTTCTCTTTACATCAACGCAAGTGAGATAAATGAGAAAATAGATTGAGATGATACCGAGTTGCAGTTTATTTAATAACAATATAATTTAGTCGGTCCCCAAATCAATATGTACCTCACTGAACGCAAAGCCATTTTATAGGATTCTACGATAAACGTGATGCCGTAATTTGATGGTAGATTCTTATGTTATTCGACAAATCGAAAGTGAAGAATATATCGAATCTAAAAATTGAGGTAGTTAGGTTGAAATGCGGCCTGTATAATAATAGTAATAATAATAATTTTAAAAAATCCAAAGCGACAAAGAACTACGCGCTGGACATGCACAATACATGTTTTGTTTTCTTCACACCATTTGTGGTTTGACTGAAATACGGTCTGGTCTAGAAGAAAATTGGCGCCAAAGGGACAACTATAACTAATAACTAATTTTTCACATTCGATACCTCGAGAACTAAGTGAGATATAAAAACATTTTGATCTTCACTTTCAATTTGTCTCGTCAAGTTGCGTCAAATTGTTGCTTTACTGCTATCGTAGAAAAGCCAGTTTTATTAATATTGTCAGTTTTAATGCAAATGATGGTTTGTTTCCTGTATTAATTCCTGTTTTAATTTCTAGCTGGAAAAGAATACTTAATTGTTTCACATTTAACTCTATAAAACAAGAATTTGAGTTACATGACAGGAAATAAGTATTGATATGAACTCATATTAAAGCTGTATTGAAAGACATTTTGGTAAAACATTGTTAGTAATAAGATCAGTTGAAGTAAAAATGACACCGCGTTAATAAATCCATACAGATCTACTTAACCTTAGAGAATTTTTGATGTAAATTTTATCACTTTTGAGTTACATTATTAATCATTATCCCAGGCTATCGTAGTACTTAGTTATGCGTGAAATTATAAAATCTCGATATATGCCTCAATGTTAATATATGGTCACGGTGTTTTAAAATGAAAAGTGTTCTAGAGACCCCACATCAGCGCGCCTCCTGGAGCTCACCTCGGGGTATGATTGATTCACCACAAAAAAAAAACTACAACTACAAATCAGCTGTAACAAGCTCTGTGGTTAGGAGTGAGTCGCTGAGGCCACACAAAATTATCATTATTTACTTGCAGCGTAGGTCCAAGTAAAAACAGTTTAGAAACAAGCTGAATTGATAGCGCATTCTAGCGATGTTTATCCAGGGCGGTAGATGGTGGTTTCTTTTATTGTCACTGCAAATCATTGCCATCTGCCTTTAAACGTATATCTGAGAATCGTGACTGTTGGATTTCTCTCCGTATTTGCGACATTCTTTACTGCAAACATGGTGGTCAAATCGCACGTGCGAGTGACTTCGGGAGAAGGTCTGACTCATAACCCTCCGCAAAACAAATAATACCATGTGAACGAAGTTTGGGCAGCAACTGGTATCGAAATAAAAAGAGGCGTCATAACGGCGGCGATGTATCAGCCCGTGAGGCGACACAATGGGAAAGTGCCAGTAGGCTGTTCGCTGTGTGGCGTCAAGTCGCGGTAAGCCGCCATGAAATATTCATCCGGCAGCCGCGGTACATATTTAATTTTAGTGTGGTGGCTGGCCTGCCGTGGAGTTATGAGCACCCTGGGGGATTACCCTTTGAATCCGGAGCTCAATTTTCTCATTTTCGTCTCGGCTTCCAGGCAGGTAAAAATCTGTGACTCGACGTTGGGAACCTGCATATTATCCTCCCCTCATGCCCTTCGACCTCAATGCCTTGCTTCCGAGTAGAACTTTCCAATCGAATAGAATTACTTTATCGTTTTCACACAAATTACTCGTATAACATCATAATGATTAATGAAACTATTGCATCACTATTTCTGTGATATACGAAAATACCTACATTTAATTTAAACACGACTTTTGTCTCGGTTGAACTAAATCCTCAACAAAAATACATTAGATACTTTTTAGGATTGTAGTATAGACACTGTATCAGCTGAAACTGGTCGTATGGCACTTTCAGATTGTTTGTCCTTGGTGAACAATTGGGGGTAAAGAACATACATCATCAGCCCTGGTGTTTCCGTTTGCAGCTACTTACACAGACGCGACTTTTCGTAGCTTGTAAAAGGAAGCTCGATATAAGGCAGTCTATGCAGTCACAACAAGCTTATAACATCCAGAAGTGACCTCAGTGATACGTTAGTTGATGTAGATTTTGGGATGCGACCAGATCCGAGATTTCCGTGAGGATAGAAAGTTGTTTATAAAACGGAAAGATATATTTGTAACTAGTTATTCATATTAATCTCAGTTAGTGGGTCATGTGCGTGATATTCCAGACAGAATGTATAAGGGATGCAAAGTTGAAAGTGCAGCCAGGATCTTTCAACCACGTTGAGTCAGTAATAAAATGATTGTAAACAAGTCTATAACCACGTACTTTCTCGCGGCGCCAATGCTCTATAAAAACTTCTCGGGTTTCAAGCCGCGTCAAAATTGAGCCATCTGGCGGGGCTTGACAATGGAAGCAATGCAAACTTCCGAAACGTCGCCAGATGGCTCAATTTTGACGTGGCTTGAAACCCGAGAAGGTTTTATGAAGTCTATAACCATTAGGTCGAAAATTAAGCTCACTTGCAAGATGGAGAAATTCTTATGAGGTTGGAAGCACAGAGTTACGTTAGTAAATGTACTATCAAAAGAGGTTGAAGTGAGAACCAAACTGCCACAGCGTAGTGTATTGGTACCATTCCTGTACTTTATTCAAATGAATAACTGTATTGGTGGTTACATTAGGAAGTTACAGTGGCTGGGGATGACATAAGGTTGTATATAGATTTATTTTGAAAAGGATTGGGAAAAGCTACAGGATATCCAGTTGGGTATATCAACACAGAATAAAAATAAATGACAAAAAATCGCGGTAGTGGAACAATTGCTTATTGATAGTAGGGAGTGCAAATATCTTTGCATATTATTCGATAATGAATTCTACCTAGCAAACCACATTGGGAAAGTTATATGGAGTTGTTTCAAAATACTATATCTAGTGGGAGGACGGGAGGACGGGTGTCAAACCCCGTTCGGACATCCTGGTTGAGGTTTTCCGTGGTTATCCTCAGTCACCCAAGGCGAATGCTGGGATGGTTCCCTACAAGGTCACGTCCGACTTCCATCCCCCCTCCCTCCCCTTTAGGTTAGTCGGCTGACCCGTGCGAATAGTATCGTGTGCAGTCACCGAATGGTAATATAATAATGTGAAAATAAGTAAACGGAAGGTATTTTAGTTTGAAGAGTAGTAATAAATATCACTTTTACTATAAAACGTCGTTATCATTAAATACTACACATTTAATTGTAAAAATTTAAAAAGTAAAGGTTTAAAAATGGCTGGCTTTGTCAGAGTCATTTTTTCAATCTTTTTTACAAAACTACTTTGAAAACAATACTAGCACTTACAATTCGATCACCGTTGACTTTTTGACCGTATTTGTCAGAAAATAAATATAAATAAATTAATATTAATTAATGTAGAGACTCGTTGAAAAGCCACGTACGTGTATCCATACGAAAAAACAGGTTCTGATAAATACAATCCTGCCTTTTGAAGCGTCTGACCTTGTGTTTTATTAATGTTTGTAGCGAATGTTACTTCCCTGGGAATTGTTTTCTTATCATTTGGAAAGTCACGGTTGGTGGTGTGAGTTTAATGCGAGGTAAGAGCGAAACTTTATCTGAGTGAATTAATTTTGCACTGACGATGTACTCATATAAGAGAATTACCACTAATAGCTAACTATTAATTAATCCCTGATTAGCATTAAGGTTTCTATTTAACATATTGATAGCATTTTTTTTAAATCAATTTATGGGGTGTTAAACCAGACTATCTCTGAAATAGCTCCAGCGATTTGGATGAAATTTTATATGTAGGTAAGGAAGCGTGCAAATACCACGTAGCTCCATTTAGGCCCCCTGTGAACCCCTCCTCCCCTCCACGTAGCCCTACATGGCTTTTGCTTCTCCCCCCCCCCCACCACTCCCCACGTAGCACGTAGCTTTTTTCCCTTTTGATTGCAGAAGACATTTTGTACTGTTTTCTCTTGTCAGACTATTGTAAATTACATACGCTGATAATTGACTGAGGGAAATGAGTATTCACAAGCTGTTGTGAGTTTTGTTCCTCATTTTAACTGTCAAAAATGTTATGAAAGGAAAGCTACGTGGAACCCCCCCTCCCCCCACGTAGCCCTGCGTAGCCTTCCAGTCAACCCCTCCCCCCTTGGACGGAGCCACGTAGTTTGTGCACGCTCCCTAACGGTTTTCCTTTTCAAGTTATTAGCAGGATTTACAAAAAAAAAGTGCAATTCTTGGATTTGGTATCCCGGAAACGGCTGTAACCTCATCTCGTAGGATTCAGGTATCAGTAAGCCTACTGATGTTAGTTAAGCTTCTCTTTGCAAGGAACTGTGAACTTAAAAATGCCTAAGAAGTATTTAAGAAAAAGTTTAACTTTAATCAAAATCTTTCATTCTGAACAGATGCCGAGAGAAGATCGATCACCCAGGTACTACATAATCATCTGATATTATAAATTTATTTGGTTTGATTTCATACCTTACTTCAACACAGGATTACATCGTTATTGCTAAGTGTAATAAATTATTTCGTGATTGCTTAAAGAAATTTAAAAGTCTAGAAAATTGTGCATCCGGAAAGTTTCAAGTGCTCATTGTGTCTGAGAAGTTCTCTGCGGTTCTGTTGGCGTGGAACTTCGTTGGTCTGCGCCATTAATCACGCGAGTTTCCTCCTCGCTCCCAAGTGCCTGACGGCCAACATATTCAGGAAATTTCTTATCCAGAGCTGGAGAATAAATAAAATACAAAACGCGAGGAACTAGTCTATACCCGGAAAAGTTGATAGAAAAATGATGATGCCGCGGTTTTAACAAAATTATTGACTTAGTTACAAAATTGAGGTTGTTTACACGTAAAACGTTATTTACATCTACTGTTTTAATTATGGGCATGTAATTACAAGTAATTATTAGTGATAAATCTAAATATCAATAAACTCAGCTTAAAGTTGTGGGGTATGATATACCATTTGGAAACAATTTTTCATTAGAGTCGTCTTCTTCTACAGACCTATCGTTAAGAATTACCGTTAGAAACATTACCAGAGTTATTAGGTAGGGAGCATCATCATTGATTTATAATCTCAAAATAACTGATATAGAACGCAGAGACCGAAAATTCTATGAACAATGTAACAGCAGTGTTAGCGGAAGTTTTGATTAGCTTGAAATTTAGTCTGGGTCAGAACGACAATTGGCGTAAGTAATTTAAGTTTTTGTAAAAAATAATTTAACTTGTTATTGAAAACATTATTATTATTATTATTTACGGAAACTAGCTCCACAATGATCGCAGCTTAATTCTCCATTGTGCATGTAGGAACCAGCATGGAAGAGCATAATGTATATATGTAGTAAATCTACTCAGGTGTGAATTGCAGATCGCATATATATGAGTTGAGACATCTCATTCCATCAAGATTCTCTGATATTAACTCCAGTCACGAAAAAGCATAATTTCGATGATTGAGTTCCGTATTGAAATCTTAATGGATGTAACCTGTTGCTTTTCTGTATTTTGCCTGTCCGTGATTTATTTGGTACAATGACGTTAACGAATGGTGAAGAGTGGCAACATGAGAACTAAGCGACCAAGGAATTTTTGCGCATGTAGTTACTTACCTGTGACAGTTCTATGTTCAGATGATGACAAATTATCAACAGTGAAATCTACGTTTTTACTGAAATTGCTGACCACTAAGTGATTTGTATTTCATCTGGTTCACTGTTTCATACGTAATTAAAACCGGAAATGGTAGTTTCTTCACAAGTTAACGTGCCCTTCAATCACTAGAGTGAGTACGTATAATATTGCCTTGGCGTATCGGTAATCGGTGAATACGTGACAAGCATCAATTTGAATCGCTGAGGCCTATTCGCCAGGGTTCCGTGGCTCTGCCATTGTGGTTATCTTACGGTAGGTGAGCCCGGCTAGCTAGTACTTATCAATATTAAAAAATACCGGCCGATTATTGCTACCGAATACATACTTGTGCCTCAAACCCTCGAGTTATAGTCTAGCCAATAATTCAAAAGTTATGTGGGTAGAAACATTCTCACTTGGTGTACATTCAATAACATACGAAAAATATTGTGACTTCTTGAAATATTACAGATTAATGGAGCGTTATGACCCATTTTTTATGTCCTATTACTTCTATTTTTCTATCTATTTATGCGTGTGTATATGTTAGAGAAAGAAAGGAAGAGATGAGGAGGGACGGTTTTGTTGGTGACAATGATAACGTGGATATAAATGCTAAGATGTGCTTAAATAAAATGATTATTTTTTTTATCATTTAATTGGAGATAATTAGATTTTAAGCGACCGCTACTATTTATTTTGATTCAGCTGATCCACATCCACTCTCTTTAATAACTCTGGTTAAATATCATGAGTTTACGTGAAGTTTCAACGTAAAATATAATCAACAGTGGGAAGATACAGTTGGCTGTTATTAATGGTAAATTATAGCTAACACACAAAGTTTCGAGTACGAAGATATTCCGAATGCGACTGAATCTCCGAACTACGGAACATCAAATTTCATGAATACTTGCTGTTTCTCGTTCTGTTATATTTATGAACTGATTACCATTCGTAAACATTTTACATTCCAATAAAGGTGACATATTTTATTGCCTACAACTTCCATATTGGAGTCTGAAATCATTTGTTAAACCAGAACATTCTCTCAGTCTTGAACTATAGTAATAATTATATCCTTCCCAAGAAGCATATCTTGTAATTCGGTATTTCCACACTCTCATATTAGTAACATATAGATAATTCGAGTTTCTTTTTTTTATTCTTGGTTTACTATATAATTTTTAAATCATTACAGAAACAAAAATTATCCTGAATTCTTAGCTTGCTACAATAGCGACTTCTATAACCACGTATTGAAAACATATATGGCCCGTCGACGAAGGCAGGAGCCGATGTCGCGATGACCCAGTAGCCTTTAATTATCCTTAACAGACGAAGCCGGTCTGGTTTTACATCCTCCTGTGATGAATTACAGCAATTATAAAGTTTTTCCCGTCGCGGAATTGGAGTGACATTACTGTATCTTATCTTTCAAAATTCTTTACTGGTTTTTTTTTTTTTTTTTTTTTTTTTTTTTAAATCGACTCAAATTCACGCAGCTCTTTTAATTATTATTTATTTAAACGGTATAATTTCATCTAAGTAGTGTGCAAAGGCAATTACCTCATTTTTTTTTCCTCCTCTTGAATCTGTGGTAGTCCGCTACAAGTTGGACCCAATAGTCCTCTATATTTGTATTCTTTTGAGAAAAAATATAGTATATAGTGTTTCCCATTAGGGTAGAAGTATGGTGGTACTGTGTGAGTTATTGTGTCTTCGGTATGATTGCATTAGAAGATATTAAATGTGAAACAGACTAGTTAAGTAGCGTAGTTGACGCCAGTGCGAGATGGATTTTTGTGTTGCAATATTTCTCTGGTGATGTCATAATGAAATGAAATATACACTGACGAGTCAAGACATTATGGCCTCCTGTTTAGCAACTTGTTGGTTCACCTTTGGAACGCAATACAGCAGTTATTAAGCATGTAATGGATTCGACAGTTCGTTGGCAAGTTTCCGCAGTCACCAGATGTCTATGCATAGGTCACGCAATTCACTTAAATTACGGGACGATGATTTGTTGGCTCGGAGCTGGCTGGCACGCTGTAGCGTTTCAGATGTGCTCTATTGGGTTGAGATAAGGCGAATTTCGTGACCCAGATATCGATGTGCGTTCACTATCATGATCCTCAAACTAATTTAGCACGATCCTGGCCTTGTAACACGGACCAATAGCCTGCTGGAAAATGTCAACACTGTCGTGGAAGACATGAAGAATGGAGGGATGCAAGTGGTCTGTAATAATTTTCACAGCTGTCAAGGTGTCTTTGATCTCTATCGCAGGTCCCACAGGAATCCCGCATAATATTGCCTCCACCGGCCTGCGTCCGTGCCACGGTGCATTTTTCGGGCAACGTATTGTCTGGAAGTCGGTGTATCGGAAAACCACCATCGGTCTGTTGTGGCAATAAACGTGATCCATTCGACCAGGAGACTCGTTTCCATTGATCCAAGGTACAATCTAGATCATGGATGGCCAACCCGCGGCCCGCGGGCCACTTGTGGCCCGCGGTAGGTCATTTTGTGGCCCGCGGAGCTGGATCATTAATTCATTATATACGTAAGCTTTGACTTTCAATGGTGATATCTACACTAAGTTAAGCAGATACTCAACCAAGTCATCGCTCGATTGATCTTGCAGGGATGGAAATTGCGGGTGTATAACCGAGCATTATCACGGCTAATGTTCCTATAACTTTCAGCGCGTTAGTGGTTCGCCTGACCGATTCTTAGAGCGCTTGTGTCGGTTATTGATGTCCTAGCAGTTAATGTTTCCACCCATAGATGGAAGTACACTCTTTGCTTTGATTGTTGTATTTGATTCGAAATGCATTGTCTAAATTCCATGTGTCTGTTGTACTGAAGTATTTGTGGCGTTTTGTCGTGATCGACTTTTAAGAACTAGTTTCTGTTTTATATACGTCGTGTGTATGCAAGTATTACTGGTATTAAAAATACGTGATATTTGTGTTGTTGCATCTTTACCGAATATACTCCCGGTATTATTGTTTTTAAGCGTTGCGATTGTAGTAGTTTCTGCAAAATACAAGCACGTGACTTTTATTCATTTCTCTTTCTAGTTCAATTAAATAATGGCTTCAACTAGCAAATATGTTGGATCAAAGAAGCGAAAAGCTGCAGATGAACTGAGAAGTTTTCAGGATAAGTAGACAATAATCTATTTTTTTGTAGAATTTAAAGCTAAGCCCATATGCAAAGAATCTGTTTCTGTATTGAAAGACTACAACATGAAACGGCATTATGAAACTAAACATGCAAATAAGTTTGATGAGTACCAAGGACAATTTCGATTAGACCAGGTAAATGACTTAAAAAGAAAACTTTCTGCACAGCAACAGATATTCACTAGCACTGCTGTAGAGTCAACATGCCACGTAAAAGCGAGCTATGCAGTAGCTTCCATATTAGCCAAGAAATCGAAGCCGTATCCAGATGGTGAAATGGTGAAGGAATATTTGGAGAGCATCGTTGAAATTATGTGTCCAGAAAAGAAAAAGGAATTTTCATAAATAAGTCTCTCTCGTCAAACTATTACCAGGCGTGTGGAAGACATTGGGTAACATTTTGAAGATAATTTGAAAAACATAGCGCCTGATTTCGTATATTATTCTCTAGCATTGGATGAAAGCACAGATCTAAAAGATACTGGGCAAGTAGCAATTTTCTTAAGAGGTGTTGATATCAGTTTAAACAAAACAGAAGAATTAGCGGCTCTATATCCATTTAAGAACACTACAACTGCTCGCGATTTGTTAGAGTCAGTTACAGCAACGTTAAATCGTTTTTCGTTTAAACTTCACAACTTATCTGGCGTGACGACGGATGGAGCTCCTGCAAACTGATTGAAAATTAAGCCTGCAAACTTGATAATACCTCATTATTAAATTTTCATTGCATTATTCATCAAGAGAATTTATGTGTCAAGTCTTTAAAAATGGATCATGTCATGAGCGTGGTTATCAAAATAGTGAACTTCATTAGATCGAAGGGGTTGAACCACCGTCAGTTCCAAGAATTCCTCAAACATTTGGATTCTGACTATAATGACCTTACATTTTATACTGAAGTAAGATGGTTGTCCCGTGCAAAAATGTTAAAAAGAGTGTTTGATTTGAAGGAATAGATACAATAATTCTATGCAAGCAAGTTGAAAAGTATCCCAGAGTTTGAAGACGTGGCTTGGGTTTGTGACTTTGCGTTTCTAGTCGACGTAACTAGCCCTTTAAATAACCTGAACATTCGTCTGCAAGGCAAAGACCAATTGGTTAATGATATTTTTGATATTGTTGCCGCGTTTCAAATGAAACTCGGGCTTTGGGAACAACAGTTGAAAAATAAAAATTTCACTCATTTTTCCACGCTATCATTGGTAGCAGACGTCACACAGGCGTTGGCGATTAAGTACAGTTCATTGATATCAAACTTAAAACTTGAGTTTGAAAGCCGATTTCAAGATTTCAAAAAACATCATATTATTTTATCTGCATTTTTGACGCCATTCTCCGTTTATATAAATTCATTGCCAGGAAATTTGCAATTGGAGTATTGTGAATTGCAATGTGACGCACAACTCAAGGAGAAATTCCACCAGGTTGGTTTGGAAGAATTTTAGTGAAAATATGTGAACAAGGAGAAAAATCCTTCATTTTATAAACATGCTTTGCGGATTATTTCGCTATTTGGAAACACTTATGTGTGTGAACAGCTTTTCAGCCGGATGAACAGTACCAAGTATCAAAACAGAATACGAATCACCGATGTTCATTTTATGCGTGTAGCCACAACTTCTCTCGATATCAACATTGATTCCCTTAGTTCTGTAAAACAATGTCAAAAGTCGCATTAAAATAAGTGTATATTTAATACTTCATTAAATATCTAATTTCATTTTAAGTGTTTTTTTCCTTCATGAAAATATTAATATTTTTCCAAGAAAATTTAATATTTTCCAAAATTGTGCATGCGGCCCGGTAGAGAATTGTAGTTCTAAAATTTGGCCCGGCTGCTGAAAAGGTTGGCCACCTATGATCTAGATTATCTCGTTCCCGTTGCAACCGTAATTGACGATGTCTTTGGGTTGACATGGGAATACGTAGGAGCCGTCTGTTGCAGTGCCCCATGTTCAACAATATGCGCTGTACGGAGCGCTCCAAAACACTTGAGCCTTCACAGACACTGTACTTTGCTGTCAGATCGCCCCCTATCCTGCTTTACAGAGCGGTCAAGACTCAGACCTCTATGTTCTGTGATGAGGCGTGGACGTCCACCTCCTTGCCGCATATCTATTGTTTACCATCCTTCAACTACTTTTCATGCACACTCACGACAATAGCACGCGAACAGTCGGCTAGCTTCGAAATTTTCGAGATGCAAAAGGTTTTTTGTGGAAGTCGCTGATGGTAATAGATGTACTCATTTTTCACACATGTAGTATCTAGAATGATACTCAAGGCGTCTCTGCTCCACTTGTACATTTTCCTTCAGGCATGAAGTATGCACCACCTCACCAGACGGCATTCAGTCTTGCGATGGGCAATGCTCATAAAGTTTTGGCTCATCAGTGTATGTTCTCAGGATACAAAGAACCAATAGGCGCACTCAGTTCGTTTGAGAAGAACTCACATATTGACCAGCTCACTGGAATACTGTTATTATAAGTTATTTCTTAATTGGTACAGGGTACAGCAACAAAAATTATTCAATGTCTCTCTGTAAAAGACTTCTATACGAACTGTACTGAGAATCTGCTTTGAATCAAGAAAGAAACCCTCCACAAATCATGCTGATGGTTGGCTATTTTTAGCCTGTATCAGTGTAGCAACCAGGCGCCATCACTATGCTGACCCTTCCAGTGGTCGCGAATCTTCGCTGACAGAGGTCCCGGAGTCTTGTCAGCTGTTACCACCGAGCAGATATCTGACAGAAGGAATGCGCAAGTTCATAAGTCAACTGGGCGACAGCGGGACTGCCGACCGCAACAAAACGCTCCACACTGCGAAAATACCAAGTTGTAAATCACTCTGTTTAATTACTAGCTTTATTTTTGTTTAGTTACGCGTTCTGGTTACAAACAGTAAGCGAATCGCATTAGTGCATATGTTTCATTTCAGTATAATCTTGGGGGTTTCTAATGTGGTAATAATGGTAATTTTTTAAAGCCAGTAGTTGTTTATTTCACTATATTGCACTGAAGAATTTGTTGCCTGTGTTATTTAACAAACACTAAACTATAGTTTTTTTTTTTGATTATTCGCATTCTTGTGGTGACCATATATAGACAGTGTAACAGCCCTCATACCTGAACTTTAAATAGAATTGTATTTAATGAAGTATCTGTAGTGAGCTAAAGTTTTCTTGAATATGATCTGGTATGTTTTATGAGAAGAAATTATTTAAAGGCCATTTAATATGTTTAAGAACCGAAATTTTGCAAGAGAATTGCTTAAATGTGTGTAATTCCAAGTATTGATGCAAGTTATGATGTCTACAGGACAAGTTTCTACAGTTTAAAATGATTTCTGTAAATAATTTTGTGTTTAAGTATCTTTAATTTCCATTTCTGACCATTTTGTAATGATGTTAAGTGATTATGTATTAATTCTGATTGTTTTTAATATATTTAATTGTTTGAGTAATTGTTAATGTTCGAGAAATATCTGGCGGACGCTTTTGAAGAATTCCAGAAATTTCGATAGAGCCTATATAAAGAAATCAACAGAAGGACAGAGTTAGTTTACAGTTAGTTTTATACAGATTCACTTTGGAACTACCAAAGATTGCGTCAGTAGCATCTCTGGATTGCATCATTGCATGTAAACAATATCGCTGACGTTGTTTTGAAAATAAACAAAAAATGTTAAACTGAACTTTATGGTGGATTACTTAATTAATTACTATATTAATTAAACCACCGAAGACCCTCTCATATAAACAATAACTTTATTGGAAACTTAAAACTCAACCTTGTATTAAATTGAAACATAATACATATTTCTTTGAAATATGCTGTGCGGGACTATAGATACTTCTCTGATGACATTTTACTGTACTTCCAATTGGAACTGAATTGTGATAGTTAAATTAATATAAATTGATAAAATTATTTAGTCCTAAAAATTGTAGTTAACCTCGTACTTCACATTGGCTGTGCTGCGAAGAGGATTAAACGCCTTCGCACTGGATACGGGGATGTATGTTCAAATGTTTTACTCTCTGAGCCAAGTTCGATTAATCATCTCACTTCACGCTGGAACAGTTCTCTATTTCTATCTGAAAACTCGCAGAATTACGTTAACTCGTTCTTGTGTCTTGCGTAGTTTACAGACCTGTGTTAAACTTGGTAGTATAAATGCTGTAAAAATAAAAATCCACCCTCTGAAATACGTTACAGAAAAGAATAATTGGCAGCTAAATTAAAGATAGTAAATACTGAATACCAACCTGTCACATCAGAGCGCAACATGTACGTTCAAATCGGAAATGAATTTGAGCTCCAATCTAGGTATGAAACCGCAAACCCATTAGCTCAGTTGATTGAGTGTTCCGAACTACCGTAACTCCAATACCGACCAAACTGAGGGATTCTTCTCGAATTTAAATGACCGAATTGCCTCCATCAGTCCCATTGGCGTATTTTGCATAAAGCAGGTTAGCTGGTGCATAGAGCTGATCACTCCTTCTGTTTAGATCGTCAATAGTATAGCGACATTCTGCTTCTTTCAAGCACCCTGTGTTTTTATGATTAGTCATATCTCAATTAAGTCTTCAGCTTCTTCTAGTATGGAAGGTCACAATTAATGACACTGTTCGAAAAGTCACACCAGTTGACGTTCTATCATCGTTATTGTTGTTACTAGTAGGCTCAAAAACGGAAACGTCCACAATGCGTTATGAACGGCGATAACACTTTATTCGTGTTATGGCTCTTACGAAAATAGACAGAACGCGTTGTGGCCAACTCAAAAAGACTACAACATGAAATTCGCGTCGTAGCTCTCATCATATCTGACCAATACGCGATGTGGTTATTAAGAAAAGGTGCAACTCGTTCTGGACGTTAGCTCATGCAACCGCGACCCGACGGGCAGGTTGTAGCTACGGATGTTAATTAATAATTAGGTGACGCTTAGAAAATAAAACAATATTTTTCACTTTCGTTTCTTTATCTTTAATCATTATCTGATATAAGTTGACGATAAAATTAATAAAACAAAGAAAGTTGGTAACAAAATCATCAAGAATGTTGCAGATTTAATTATTTTTACAAGATACCCTGATATTTTAAGTTACATTTTATGTTTTGTTAGCAATGTTTGAATTTTTTACCAATACAACAGGAGGGTAGTGACAGTTAGGTGAGGCGCTGGGCAAGGGGAGCATGACCTTGAGCATGACCTGAGAGTAAATCTAACACTGTAAACAATGAAAGACAAATACGTCGAATTACGGATTTGATGTCAACTCTTGATAATTCCACTTTAGACATTGTAGATAAAATGATTTTAATTACAAATTGTACTTTTGGTGTGGATATTACTAGCACCTGTACATCTCCCTAAATGTAATTTATGCAAATATTATCATATTATATAATTTTCCCTACGAGTATGACAAAACGCTCATTTTCGTCATTTCCGTTAATTATCATTACCTCATATACAGAATAGTGGAAACGCTTTTCAGGATTAAGATATTCTTTAGAAATGAGACAAAAACATGTGTCTCTTAATATAATGGCTAGGACTGTCCTAGTTCGTTTTACATTACCTTCTTCACAGTTATCGCTGCCATAAGTTAAAAATTAGAGGAATTTCGCCATATTTAATGCTATTGTGTAGAACAGCATATTTCTGTACTCAAGAGTTAGTGAAGTTCGATGTCAGTTTAGGGATGCCAGTGATCAAAAAGACTTCAGTTTATAATTATGATGTCCGTAGGACTATGTTTCTTGCAATTGGCGCTGTATGTTATTAATGTGGACTACTACCTGTTTGGGTTCCGTTAATATACAAAATAGGATGACGGTATATCGCAGTTTCCTCCATGCAGTTGAGTAACCGGCGTTGAGGACTCACTTGTTTTGCGTTCGGTATCTCTCAATCGACAGTTTCCTTAGACAGACTATCTGCATTTTAAACAGCACTATATGTAGCGATGTTTATCCGACCAGTCGAACCACGTATTTGGTTTATGAGAGTACCGCTATACGCCACCTCCATTACACTCGTGCACTTACTTATAAATGCACTTACGTATGTATATAAAACGTTAACTTTGTAAGAGCCCACGCCTCGTTGCGCTGATGTGAGTTATGGCCACCGAACTCATGGATAAAAACCTTTCCTCTGCGACGTCATATGGAACTTCAGAAACACAGTTTTTTATAGGCTTTGGAAATTAACTTCTGGAGAGCAGAAGCTCGAATTTATTGCGTCACAAAAATTATGTACGGTGATATAAATTTATTGTACCCTTTACTTGGCTTATTACTTCTATAATTATGTCTTGAAGGATGTTGTCAAGAAATAGGCCCTGCAACCAGTACTCCCTATGAATAAACTCATGACTCTTTGATAGAGTAGTAACTTGCAAATTTTACTCAAGGTAGCCAATTTTCATTTTGTTTCTTACATTCTTTAATGCGCAGTAAAAAATTAGGATATGTGCATGAATCCGTTATATAACTAATGTATTTGACCTGCTTCCAATGGATTTGCGACAGATTTAAGAAGATAGAAGGTAAATTGTACAACGAAACGCAATGCTCTAAATCTTTGTAATATTCTGAAGCTTCTTATTTGTCCTACAGGCTGTTCCATACAGTGTACGAACGTGACAATGGTAATTTCATAGGCTTGCTGGTTTCCGATAGGAACCGAGCGGTTGGGCTTCGAACTAGTCCTGCACAATCGCTGTCTCTCTTCCGATATGATCCCAGCACCAGGAGAACTAAAGCGTGACAAAATGTCGTGCTGTATCTCCAACTCATTAGACTATCCCTTTTAATGTAATGTACGTCATATAATTTCTGTAAAATTGTAGTAAGATTACGTCCAGTACATTTTATATTATTGTTTAAAATCAAGAGCAGGTTTTGGACACATATTGCAATGTTAAGCTCTCTCCCACCCCTGCTAAAGCTGTCGACTCGATATTAACCAGTTCACATCTTTCGGTGGGCGTTGGCAATTTCAAGTATGTGGGTTTTCCATAGTTTCCCAAATCACTCCAGGCAAATGCCGGGATGCTTCCTTCAAAAGGCCATGGCCGAATTCCTTCCCATTCCTTTTCCCCCATCCTTTCCCGTCTATAAAGACCTCACTGTTAAGAGACGTTAAGCAGTTAAAAAAAAAAAAATCTGGTAAGTGTTGTAATTTGTCACTTTTTGTCTCGCTGAATGCTATTCACAGAAAACGAAATGCAAAACACAATTCTTTATACAACGAAAGCAAGTTAATAAAAGTGAATGCAGGCTGGCTTTCACAAATTTGATTTCTATCCATGGAATCGTACGTCTGTAGGACGTTGGCGAGCAACATTAATCAGCTGTTGTGACTTTAACGCGGCGTCGTATATCAGCGTCATCAGCGACGGCGTTGTGACTTATAGTTCACGAGACGCGAAGTCATATCTCTACGGCACCTGTGTTTCCGAGGAAGCATCTGCATAATTGTATCCATATCCGGAAGACTGTTCGAAATCACCAAAGTCACTTCTGGTCCTACGTCTCAGACAGTTGTGAAGAATCGCGTGTCTTACGTCTTCTACAACACGTTCCCATTGTTCCTGCAGCAAGCGGAATACGTGGTCACTTGCTGCTCGTTCCCTGCACAAAGCAACAGAATACTTGTCAGCTAGATATAGCCATCAAGAAACCTACAAATAAACTGTAATCATGCAGTATTCCCCTGCAGCACATAATCCTTAAAATATTTCAGGTCCCTTATGCTGATAAATAGTATAACAACTCAGCAAGAGTCCCAGACTATGAAATCAGTTTTTAAATTACTCAGTGTGTGTCAACAACTGCTCTATGACAGAATTTTTATTTCCGTACGTGATTCGCTCTTGTGGTGTTGGGTATTACAGTGGCTGTATACATGTACGTACCGTTATTGTGAAAAAATTAATGTATCTGTATATGCCATTAATTACTTCTCACCACGTCTTGTTCAGGAAAAGTGCTTCTTGTTACACATTTGCTGGCACGGGTTGTAGTCGTCCGCTGAGTTAAGCATTCTACTTCTCACGTTTATTGCGACTTGTTTTGTTTGTATGTCGATGTCTTCAAAGATATTTCGCTGATAATGTATAGGTATAACTACATAAATGACTCAGCATTGGCCGAGCACTTAGTTTAATTTAATTTAATTGCAATGAAGCACACACCCGTCTTCCCCAATTCCTGCACCCACCTACATTTACCCTCTATAAATTTTAACTTTAAATTCTTTCAACGTTTTTGGTAAATTATTCATCATTTCCCTTGGTAACTTATTCCAGTCCCTGACACCCTTACCTAAGAACGAGAATCTTTCCATATCTTTGGGCCTGAAATTGATGACCAGCTTGTGGTCATGATCATCTTTTCCCTTCCATGCATAACTTTTAATTCTTACACCAATATATTTCAATGCCTCGTCACCAATATACGACTAGTACACTCCCATGACACTTTTCACCCTCTTCCTGTCTTCCAATGAATCCCATTCCAGCTCTTTAATCATATCTGTTACTGATTGCATTCTGCGGTAATTTCCAGAAACAAATCTAGCAGCCCTTTTTTGCATCCTCCCAACTTGTAGTGTCCCACTCGGTAGATGCCTCGGGATTTACTACTTTATAAGCAATTTATTAATTATAACAAAATAAATGATTGTAGGCGGTGTACTCTTCCGAAATGGTCCTTCACATTAGTACAAGTCAAACATATATTCAAAAGGAACATATTGACTTTATTAATCTTGATACATAAAAAGCAATATTTATTTGACGAAACAATTACTAAGATGGGTTAATGGTGGTGCCCTCTCAGGTAATGGAATTTAGAGTTCATAAGTTTTGGAGCTCGTTGTGTTCGCTCTGTAGATGATTGCGTACGTAAGAGTTACCGTAATGTTGAGCAGCGCAGGTGGTGCGTAATGTTGGTTCGAAACGAGGTGTCGGCGACCCCTGCGAGACGATCAGCTGGCGAATCAGGTAGCAAGCACGCAATGCGGGCGTCTGGCATGCGTCATCTCCAGCCACCTGCGGTGTCAGTGTCCGGAGGCCCTCAGCAATGCTCCGTCTTGCCGCGCCGAAACCAGAGTCCAGCATCCCTAGCATCTAGTCCACGCGCCGAATACCAAGTGTTCGTCTCCGTCCACTCTCCGCGCGATCGTCACCTCCTCTCCGATTGGCCGAACATATAACAGCGTAAATAATTTATTAGCAACCAGCGAAAATGAATTCCATTGGATGGAATATTTACCACCACCTCCGACACTTCCTTGGGAGGTACTCCCCTCCAGGCTGTCCCCTTTCGGCTCTTCTCATTGGCTGCAATTCCTACGCACAAACGGTTTATTGTTAACAAATGTTTATTTGCCAGCGACGTCTGCAAAGCGTCTGACAGCTCAGCGCTGCAACACTTTATTATTAGGGTTTGCAAGGAGTCTTTCATTCGTCGAATATCCAGACAGACTAACTCACAATGTCACACTGTGACTGTTGTTTAAAACAAACCCGCACTATTACTCACTAGCCTGTCAACTGAATTACAACCATTATCCTTGTTTACATTAAATATTCCTTGCGATAATTTTGTCGGTCGAGAACCACATTCAAATCAAATCAAACAAACTTATGGAAATTAAATACATTATGGCAATAAAACTATTGAATCTAACAACAACAATTCTTGCTACTGATAAACTATGAGATTTATAGAACGGGACATCTCAAACTCCTGTATTTGATACTCAAAATATTGGCCACGTACTACACTACCATATTCGAGAAATGGTCTGACCAAAGTTTTGTAACCGAATTCCTTTACTTCTCTCGTACATCCCCTCATCACTCTCTCCAACAAGTGCATAATTTTGAAACCTTTTCCTACCATCTGTCCAATGTGTCCTGCTCAGTTAAGCTTGTTATCAAATGTAATGCGAAGATATTAACATTTAAAGCCTTCAGCAATCAGTTCTTTCCCCACCTTAATATCATAATCAACCCTTTGTTTTTTTATTTCACTAGTCTAATAAGCTGACTCTTCTTTGCATTTATCTTCATCCCAAGTTTACCAACCCAACTAGATTTCCTGTACATATCACCCTGCAACTGTTTACAGTCCTCTACCATTTTGATCCTTTTATATAGCATTGTCATCATGCAAACAATCAACACAATTATTCATTAGAATAATGAATAGCAATAGTCCCAATACGCCACCCTGCGGCGCTCCCATTTGTACTTCCACTTCTTTTGATACTGCATTTACTACCCTAACGTTCTGTTTTCTACGATTTACAAATTCTTCTACCCAGCAAATCTCTTTCTCATCCACTCTATTATTTTATTGTCCTATTTACTACCATTTTATGGCTCACTCCGTCAAAAGCCTTTGACAGATCTTGTGCTACACTATCAATTTGACCTCCCTTGTCCATTTCAATCTGAAATATCTTGCTTATGTCCCACCAACTGCAGATCGCATGAATATCCTTGCCTAAAGCCATTGTTGCTTGCTTTGAAAGTCACTTACGTTACTCACTATATATTTTCGATGTGGTTGCATATCAATCTTTCCATTAATTTACCTACCCCTGACGTCAAAATGATAGGCCTATAATTTTCGACTCTATTTTGCACCCCTCCTTTACGTACCGGCACTACGATCGCACTTTCCCAATCCTCAGGTAGGCAACAAATATCCAGACTCAATATAAATAATATTTCAAGATAAGGTACAATGTCACATCCGGCTATCTTTAAGATATCTGTAGTAATATTATCTACACCTGCCAATTTTTGTTTTTTTCAGCTTTCTTATTTCCTTCATGATTTCCTCTGGATGAATTTCAAATTTTTTTGGTATCTTTATTTCTAATTGTGTCGTTAAGCTCGTTCTCCGAATTATACCCTCCCGTTTCTGATTCATTGTCCTTAATGCTCTCCCTAAACCAGTTACTTAAAATCTCTGCCTTTTTAAAATCCTCATTAACTTCTTCTCCATCCTTATCTATAAGCGTCTCAACACCCTCCCTTCCCCTCAGTTTCCTGATATAGCCATAGAACTTTCTAGATGCATCAGTCAGTGATCCTCCTGCACTGACAACACTCTTTATAAACCCATCTTTAGCTACTTTTTTTTGTTACTATTAAGTCCTTGTCTAGTTGTTTTAAATATTCTCTTAAGTCTGTTATGTTCTCTTGTTACCGACCTCTCTAACCTCCTCACCTCCCTATTCTAATACACTTGTGCCTTCCTTCCATTTACTGAAACGTTCTCTGGAATATCTCTTCAAATTCAAAATTTGTGCCGTTTTATAATTGTACCTATTTCTCCCTTCAATTTTTGCTCCTGGTTTACTGAATCCTCTAATATCCATCAGAACTGCTTCGTGATCACTTATTCCTTCTGTTACTTGACATCGCAAAAGGTTATCATCGGGCTTTATTAGGAATATATCCAAAATATTTTGTCGCCTTGTGTTCTGCTCTACCACTTGTGTAGATACTCTTTCCCTGATTAGGGTTTTTGCAAATATCTGTTCTCTTGTGTTATTAATCTTATTTTCTCCTCAGTTTATACCTGGTAAACTTAAATCCCCATCAATAATGACCATTCTGTTCTGACCTCTGAAATCTGAGTATGAATTTAATTTCTCCCCAAGAGCCTCATCTTCATCTGTCATTCTTCCACTGCGGTAAGCAGCCAACACCCTGATATTTTCTTTTTTATAACCCTAGGAATCTGCCCGAAGTAACTCGTGGTCATGATCTATGAACACCAGTGAACTATGGTAGTTTTTGTGAACAAGTGTGAAAACTCCTCTACCAATTGTTCTATCTCTGCGGTACACTCTGTCACCATCGAGAAAAACTTCACTGTCTAGTACTTTTTCTTTTAACCAACTCTCTGCCCCAATTATTACTTGTGGTTCGTGTATCTCTATTAAGTTTGCAAATTCGATTACTTTGTTCATTAGAAGTATAATGAACAAAGTTCACCAATAACACCTTTATTACTGGCTTATTTTTAGCAGTAACCTCCGCCTCCCCAGTTTTACGTCAGTCAGTTATTGTTTCAGAAACTTCATCTAAGTCTTTAACATCTGTGATTTTTCCCATCATGAATGTGCAATCAGTATCACATTGATCATCCATTTCCATCCCTTCACCAGCAGCCCCTATACTAAAAAAAAGAAGCCAAGTCCTGACGCCATCATCACTGGAAATGGGCTCCCTTACTCCTTTAGCTAACAACTGCCCCCGCTATTTAGGTGTAGGCCATACCTAGTGAACCCCACCTACCAATGGTGCTCAAGCCCACAAAACAGAGCTATTGCCTTTCCCAAATAGCACTTCCGTTTCATATTTACCCGCCTCGAAGCAAAGCTCAATTGGGGCTGGTCATAGCGAATTAGGACCTTCATCAGGTCCACCCTGGTATGCTGCGCCTCCTTCACCACCTTCCTCAGGTCACTTTCTGTACCATAACTCGCGTTTCTATTAATACTATTCCCCGCAGCTCCCACTATCACTACTCTATCGTGCTTTGTGAAACTCCTACAAAGTGAACCTATATCCTCTATTACCTGACTAACGTTGCACTAGGTTTGAAAAAAACTTGTGATCTGGTAACTATACCTAACTGATTCTGCAGAAGAGGGCCTACACCTCTCCCATGGCTCCTACCTAGCGGCAGAATCCCTTTTTCCCTATTCTTGCCTTGCACGTCCTTTTTCCTGAAGGCCTGCTGCATCTTTCCTACTCTTACATCTGCATGTTCTTCTCCTCCTGAATCTGGAGGTCAAACATATTTTTCCTCACACTTTCTAAAGTGTCTGGTTTCTTCGTCCTATTAATCATATTTCTCCTACGACCTGTTACCAGCTCTCAACCATCCTTCTTAACTTCCTCTACTCCACTATCTCTACTTTCAGCCTCTATGACATGAGTCTCGGCAAGCTCAGCCCCCACAGGCTGTGGCTCCACATGCTGAGCCCCCACAGGCTGAGCCCCCACTGGCTGATCCTCCACAGGCTGATCCACCACAAGCTTAGCTTCCACAGGCTGAGCCCCAACATTTTTCGATTGTCTATCTCACCTGGATAGATCAAAACTTTTTCCATATCGTTTCTCGACATTTCGTCTAGTCTCGTCTCGTCTCGTCTCGTTTGTTCCTCTTAACGTCTTCTTTCCTCGTCTTCTTGTCTCGTTTCCTCCTGGTCTCGTCCAGTGATGTCATCATAAATGAAAGTGGTAAAATGTTGAACTATAATCTATCACAGTATTTATCACAATAACAATACGCACATATTTACAGACACTAATAATGTCGAACAGCATGAGTGTGAAAAGCATAGAGGAATAAAAAAATTAACAAAAAACAGTTGTTACCAGACCGTGTGTAATTTAAAAGTATTGAAGCAACTAAGGAACAATAGCAAACAACCAAATTACTTACAATGGGATTTTCCCTTGGGTTACACTTGAACAAATGCACAATATTTTAGCATAATTTGGCATGGCTGGAATGAAGTGTTTCATATTAATTGTTTCTCATTCATCATTTGGACTAATAATGCTGGGACTTTGAATACGCCTTTAATTTTTGAAATTTTAATCAAAGTTAATGCTATGAATGCAATAATTTAAAAAGAATCAGTATGGTATTATTCCACAAGAGACAGCTAAGGGCTGTTCGACAGTGCAGTCCACTTACATTAAGGGCACCAAAGTTAAGGGAACAAAGATTTTTGTGTGAAATCCGAACTATGCTGCGTTGAAGCGCATTTCCTTCTAATAAATCAACGCCTTTCCATAGGTGAAAGTCAGGATCGGCAAAAAATCATTCTAACCGTGACCTTTGTATTTCCTCTCATCAATTTATTCATTGAGCCCGAGGTTACGAAAAAATAAATCAAAATACGACACACACACACACATATATATATATATATATATATATATACAAAAATCACACATCTGACATTAACTCTATTTTATTTTAATAAGCGAATGAAGGCCGCTTAGGAGAGTGGACATATTTCTGAAGTACAGCGGGAGAATAATATCGGGAAAAACCAGGCAAGATACCTATTTAGTCCTTTCAAAGAGGACCACTATATTCAAGAGTACGTACGAGCAATTATGAAGACCACTTACATATTTTAATCCACGGTGATACACGTCACTTAACTAGTATAGATTTGGAAAACATGGCGTTACTAGTCGTGTGGTCGCACGTTATTATTAATTCGTCACCAACACACATGATTCCTGTTATCTGAGACGAGAAATGACACTTTTATGTTAGTACCAAAAAATGGAAGGAATAGCTGAGACCTTACAAAATGCACCTGAAGGATAAAGCAAAGGATAAAGTTATGCGTTTTGCGGAGCTGAGAAGGCGTCCTCCTTAACAAGAGTGTGACGTTTACTGCCAACAACTCAGACTCTAGCGGTGACAGTTCAAGAGAAATAACCGGTGAGAGTTCCTCGCGTACTGCCGCAGCTATCCACTAACACGACAAAAACTGCAATCCGCAGGCTCGGTTGGGATCCGCAGGCTCGGTTGGGACGTAATTACAAACTACCCTCGATTATTCGTTCCTGTACACTAGTTTTGTTACTTTTTTGGCTATCTAAACAACCTTCTTAAAGGTTCTGGTATTTAAAAATTTTCTTCAAATTTAACTTAATCACTTCATTAACTTTTCTGACAATTAAAAAGTAGCAGAACACATTACAGACTATTTTTGCCTTCCGTTAATCTGAATATTTAGTAACGGTCCTTCAGTCCTTTAACTACAAATTTCGTTATTTGTATACAAAAATAAAGAATACATGCAATCGTCACATCTATTTCGGACTAGTCCATCCACTTTTATCTTCCACACAATGGTTTATCGGATCTCCTTAAATGGAGAAGTGTACTGAACTAAATTTCCCATATATTTGCAAACGGTTAATATATATATATATATATATATATATATATGCGATGTGCTGTTCTACATATGGCATGTATATTTCAGAGACAGAAAGTTTGACCGTCGTAGCTGGACGACCATGGACAAGTCAGATTGGTACGACACCTTCTCATCTCAACTTTTCCAACCAGATGGGAAAGGAACTTCTTTTAAACATAAAATAAAATCATGACAATGGTTATGAAGTGAAGCAGAAATTAACGATAGAATTGCAGCAGATGTCTGAGAAGCCGTAAGATGATGTCATCATAGCCCGAGATCCGGCAGTATGATTTCTAAAAATTATAAAACAGATGGACTTAGAAAGCATGCAGCCGGATATCGGGCTATTAATTGTGAAGTAAAATTAGAATCAATTATCAAAGCCTTAAAGGAACGAAAATTATAACAGTAAAAACCTTTAGGCATCGAATAATGACCCGAGCTTTACCTAAAAAGAATTTTCCTTACGTTTTAATGCGGAGCACTACAGCTACAGCTTTTTGACTGGGGAAGCTATAGGGATGATAAATATAAGTATTTAAAATACGATACTATAGGAAAATATTGAAAATTAACTATAACTATATAGCTTGAAACGAACTTTTTTTTGAAATAATGCGAAAAGAATTCATGTAATGGTTTTAGAACAGAGTACGCAGATGAATTTGTGGTAGTCAGGTGATTAGTTAATTTCTTAACGGAGAATGCGTCAGAAGGTAAAACACTGAAAGATAGAGCAGAAAAAGAGTTGTTAAACTGCATCAAACCCGTGGAAATTTAACAAATGACCGAGAAAATAAGATAAGGGGAATTAGGATCTGAGCCAATACTTTAATCATTTCTCCCACTAGCAAAATGAGATCAAAATAGGAATGATTTATCGGGTTGAAAATTTAGAATTCATCAGGAGTTGGTCTCAAGGAATGGCTAAGGTCTTTCTGATCTAGGTTTTCCATGGGTTTTCAATTTTTCTCTTAAGGTAGCCCATGGGCGCCTTCTGTCATTCCTCGGATATCTCTTTCCATGCGTTTACACATTTAGGATAGGTGCAACGCACTCTCCTCCACCCACTTCGTAGTCAATCGCGGAGTAGTAGTAACACTGTCTATTCCATGTGACTGAAGCATCTTTGGAATATTGACTTGGATACTCCTTAGTCCATGACGGGAACACGACAGCGACAATAATATTCATAGTTCTGTTATGCCCAGCTTACTTACGTAGTTCCACTGTGCACGCATTCACGCTGCTGGCTCCTACAGCTAATATCGCTGGTCAGTGAGCCGAGAAGGCGGTGCGAGGTTGGACATTTGAATATAAAAGCATAAGAGAAGTGCTCTCGAGGATAAATGTGTTTCTTTGTGACACGAAGCAGTTGTTAATGGTCAGGCGCTTCCTCTGTCTGCTACCAGTCCTTTGTTTGTGTTTAATATCTTAGAACCTATTCAGTCTTTTTCATGTATTAATTCAAACCGTGAATGCTCCATACGTGGACGAAGTGTTCTTAGGAGACAATATCGGCAGAATTTTTATAGTTTAACTGTGTCTTTGTTAATTTGTAGTTTAGTGATATCAATAGTTGGCAACGAAATGCGTTTTCATCTTTCTTGTTCCTAATCTCTATCTCAGTAATTTGTTATTTTTTTCTTTAATAGTCTCTCGACATTTTTTTTTTTTAACTTCCAAGCGAAGATGTGTTCTTATTGAATACTGTTGTTCTTAGATGAAGACACACAGTAGTATGATTTGTCTTTGTTTCAGGAAAATATATTATTTACTTTTATTTTGTTTCCGACCATCTTTACTTCTTTCTGTAATCGCCACAAATCGGTACATATCTCTTCCACAGTTTTTTAATTTTGTTTATTCTTGAAAAAAAAAAAATAACTGCAAACACTGTCAGAACAAATATTTTTATGGATAAAAAATTTGAAAATCATGAAATGTATGTTAATGCAGAAATATTTTCTACATAAAATGTCCTTACGTCAGAATTTTTTTTTAAAAAGCATCAATATTACTTTATATGTCTTCTGACAACCATTTTGAATTTTGAGGTGATAAAAGAGTAGGAATCAACTGAGAATTTAATGAGCCTTCGTGTTTCAAGCTTCGTTTTTAGCATATTTAACTTCTGAAATTCTATGTCTCACTAGTCAGTACCGTGAGACAAAATAGAACCTGGCCGAGTTGTGAAACAGTTGTATCAACGATTTTTGGCTGGATTTAAAATCTGTCTAAAACACAGACAGCCAAAACCATATCCAGATTTCACAAAAGAGAAACTGTTTGGAGCTTAATGGTAGTCATTGATGTAATACAGAAGAAGAATAAATGATGAAAGGCTCTTTTAAAAATGTATGTGAAATTTTATTTTTAAGTCTATAACTTTCTTGTGTATCACAGCCGTAGTGAAAGTTGCATGACGAGAACATGAAGCATACCCAGGAACTTTATACGCAATTTTTACGAACCTTAAGCTTGTCCATATTTTCCACAACCGTCTATTATGTGCATACTCACTCAAGGTTATGAATTTTTTTAAAATATGACATTGCGTTTATTATGATACTGTGATCCCGATTTCTAAATTGTCCACAATCACCACCTTAGCTGAATGATATGATTTAGACTTTAAGTTTGTTAACTGCAGTTTTGATGTTTGTCCAAAATGGGATCGAAATGAATTTGAAAAGTAATGCTTAGATAATTTTATATAAATTTAGACTCATTACTTCGCTAACATTAAGCAGTATTGTAACTTGAAATTTAAATAGTTATGTCTTTTGGCTTGTTTCCTCAAAATTCATTAAGATTGTACTTACCATACAGATTACGCGGTTGTCAGCGATAAATTAATTCGAGATGAAGGTACTATAAATTCTCAAATCCACCACAACCTTTCATAATTTCGGTCTGCGATAAGTAGGGAGATGTTAGCACGATTAACGCACGTGGGATACAAATTTAATCTGCGTTCTTAATACTGGGGGCACAGCTATTAAAGCGCGAAATGTCTCAAGAGGCGGTTGGAACAATAAAACCTGGTCCACTAATTACCGGTACAGTGGAAGTGAGTGCGCTTTGTCCGACCTGGGAGCTAATCCAGTTGGCTGGCCTGAACTGAAGCAGTTAATCTTGCAGTTAGGGGAGCTAAGCCAAGAAATAAAGGGCGCCTTCCTCAAACCTAGTTACACAAAATTGGCTAAAGAGATTACCAAGCGGGAGAGCCGCGGCGCTGCGCTGGGTGCTCAAGGGCTCCTTTGATTCAGTGCCAGAGCTAATGGTGTACGCATCCATGAGTCCTGTGAGCAAATGACAACACCAACGAGAGAATCAAATAAGTCCAAAGACATACTATTATAAAGCAAATGACATCTTAATCTTATATCTTTAAACGAACAATTCTTGTATATTAATATGGGTGCCCTCACACAAAGGGATAGAATACAACGAATATGTAGATAGACTTGCCAAAGAAGCCATCTCAAACGGACAAAGAATAGAAATAACACTCCCTCCATCCGCATTCCTGCATGAGATTAAACAGGGAGCGAAGACAATATGGCAGTCAGGATGGAAAAACTCGATGAAACAGAAAGGTGCTTTTTACGGCCGCATCCAACCAGTCATCCCTTCCAAACCGTGGTTCCACAACTGGAAAGTAAACAGACGCCACTTAACCAATATCATCAGAAGCAGATTTCATCATGGCAACTTTCCCAGCCACTTAACGCGGATAGGATTGAGAAGCAACCCACTATGCGACTGCATTGATCAGGCAGTAGGGGATATAAGACATCTTCTCTTCTCGTGCAAGAAATACGCCCACATTCAGGACAGAATGCTAAAAAAAACTCGTAAAATGTAACGTATATCTAAATATCAATTGGTTAACGTGCTTGGCAATTATCTGATGGATGTTGGACCACATAATCGACCACTGTTGCTCTAGGTATCTCCTTAACAGCTATAACGCCATCTCGTAGATGATTCAGGTACCAGGAAGCCTACTAATATTTTCTCTTTGATTTCATGGTACTCATATATTTAACAGAACATTTCTTGCATACATTTCTTCGGAGGAATACTAGCACTATATGTTTAATCGTCAAATATTTAAAAAGGAGATTTTTAAAAATTGTCTTTGTCAGAAGTGATACTTTATTTTCGAAACTTCTTTGAAAATAATATTGACCATATATCAAATACTACCAGTTTAATTGTAAAACATTTTATGTAAATAGGAAATAAATAAATTGAATGTATAACAAATATGGAGCGGTTTCACATGTCAAATGTAATTAGTGGGGAAAATAGTGGTTTCTGCGTTAACTATCAAAAAATTTTGGCTACGATCCTGTGTTCAAATCCCCGTAGGGGCAAGAATTTTTAAGATTTGTATTTGTATTTGTATTGGGGCGTTCTGTGGTTCGGAATCTACGTTAAACTGTAGGTCCCAGAAGAAAGGAACTGGCCATTCTACCTCTGATACAATGGCTTAGTATGCCTCCTTCTGGAGGATCCAACCAATTTTCAGGTTAGGTTTTTATACTGTCTATATACTTAAACTGTCAAATCTAATACTAATATAGGAGCAACTCTTGTAAATAGATAAAATTAATTTCTCACAAACTTCTCTAAGTATTTTGATGAAATCTTGCATACTCAACAGAAATCGAAATATGGCGAGCGAGGATCGGTCACCCAGGTACTTATATCAAAGTTTTGTTGGATGATTGGATAATTTGCCTTAATTGACCAACAGATGTAAATGAAATGAGTTAATAATGGTTCGGATTGCAAAACAGGATACTTCCCCCCCCCCTTCTCCCCAGCAAAAACGAATAGTTTCTTTGGAAATTGTCAATATCAATTCATATTTCACCACCTCCAAAGACATTCCTACTTCGTAGACGGTACCGTCCATGGAGGAAAGAAATATATGGAGACGACGCAAGAGACCTTCACAACGCATTGAAGTGACGCCGGGCGGAGGAGGAGTCGTGGGACTAGGCCGTACCCATACAGACACGGGGTATATGTGCAAAAACCTCAAAGGGACTCTACGATAAACGTAAGCCACAATCTGGTGATGGATTATTATGTAACACGATGAGACAAATAAAAAACGAAGAATATTTTTTTTTGATATCCTGCTTAGTTTTCGAGATATTTCGCCTCAAATGTGAAATGTTTTTGGTTGAAATTCAGAAGAAAAAATTGTTCGAAGTCAAATTTGATGATGGATTCTTATTTAAAAAGACGAGACAAATAAAAATTTTCTATATCTCGCCTGGTTCTCGAGATATAGTGTATGAAAAGTGAGGTGTCTTGAGTCGAAATGCAGAAGAAAAATTTCGCAAAAGTCAAATTTAATGATCGATTCTTATGTAACACGACGAGACAAATCGAAGATAAACAATAAAAATTTTCGATATCTTGCTTAGTTTTCGGGATATACTGAGATTGGGTTGATATGCGGCCTGGACCAAAAATTAATTCTGCCAAAGCCACAGTGAATTACATGGTGGACATGCAGAATGGATATTTCAGTTTTTTACTACCACCTGTGGTTGGGTTGAAATGTGGCCTAGACCAGTATAAAAATAGTTATCTTGTTACCATACATCGTAAGCTTAATTGGGAATACATGGAAGTAGTTTATATCGTGATACACGTTTTGTCACTAACTTGGTTCTCATGAAATTACTAACAGTAATAGATAAATTCTTTGTCCCTTATGGAACAACAAAACCATTCTGGTACAGACTGCATTTAGACCTAACCACAATCTCCATTAAATTGCCGCTACAGAATCAAACTATGTAGACACACCCACACACGCGTATTTGAATCGCAAACTGTATTTGTGGTAACAACATCGTTTGCTTCATCAAGATTCCTAGATTGCATAGCATAATTTAACACATGTAATTTCACCATACACTGTCAGTATAAACTGCAACGTGACGAAAGAAAACGCAATACTAAATTCACTGAATCGCGATGTAAATATCACTCCTTTAAATCTCATTTTCAACACTCGTTAAAAAGTAATGCTAGTCTATTATGTGCAAAATAGCAAGGTATGCTGATTTTCTACACTACACCAACAAAAATTTGAGAACAAAGTCATCCCATTGAGAGCTATGACTAAATATTTATAGACAGGCACCAAAGTTTGCAATTCCTACTGCCCACTTGAACAACAGTAATTAGAATTCAACTTACTTATGAAATGATATTCCAGGTTCTTTCCTCTCTTACCTATTTGTGCAACCGTATGCAACACAAGATGGCATTATAAAACACTTATACACATTACAAAATGAAATAATCACAGCATCAAACACAATGTGAACTTTGCATTTGTTTGGGTTCGCAATATCACCGCTGCCGCCACCGCGAATGCGCGAGAGTTTAGAGCCGGCGTCACATATTCAACGTCACTTCTCCTCCATGGTACCGTCACGTTTACTCTTTGCTTTTCAGTTAGATCGCACAGATCCAGAGATGAAAGTAAGAACGATATGACATATTCAGTGGTGTGTTCGATTTAAAAATGCAAAACCTGTTGCGCTTGATAAACTAGTGGTTCCGGAGCAGAAAATATAAAAGAAATCTTAACTTTAAAATTTGTTAAACCGTTTGTACTTAGATTCCGGTAATTTGCACGTAAACATACAATTCTGTATGCGGGGCTGAAAATAAAAGATTATATTCGCATTTCCTCAGCATAACATAAATAAAAAATACCCGTAATGCCATCTGTTGGCAGATCGCAATACTTAAATATAGATAACACAGAAATGAATTTGTTAAGGGAGATAGTGGTCGTTATCTATTCAACTATAATTAAATTAAGGCTTTATTTTTTTCATATAGTTTTCTGGTTCGTTGCGACATTAAAGGTTTATTATTTACCCAAATCATTTAATTCTTTGCATATTTTTATCAAATCAATACCAACCTCACCAGGTTTAATAATTGGCACCCAGAATTGATTTTCTTTGCTAAACTGAGAAAGAAAAACAAAACAAAAAACCCTTAAAAGTATTATCAAACATTATAATTAAGAATAATCCATTACTACTTTAAAATTCAAATTTCCATTTCAGAACAGGATTAATTGACCGAATCGAGATATTGACATAACGAAAATAATATCGGAAGAGAAAATAAAGTCCTCTTTTTATAGCATTGATGGATAAAGTCAAATCTTTCAATAAAATGTAATAAAACTAGGACTCTTAATTCTTACTTTTACATGTATTTTAAAAAAATGGAATTGATTGATCTAATAAAGATTAAGCATTATGGTGATTGTATCTTCGACGCAGAATATATTTTTATTATTATTACATGGAATCGTTATTATTATCATTAAAGAAAACTCTTTTACTAGAACACACACCCAAGCGGATAAATGCTAGTATAAATCGAAATTAAAAAGTTATTTTCTAATTAAGACAGAAAGCAAGCAGCATACTAAAACAATAATGAGATTTTTTCATCGCACTCGTTTTCGAACTTCGGGTCTCGTCAATTCATAGTTCTTTTGAGTTAGGAGAAGATGGAGAGGGGGGGGGGGGAGGCGAGGAAGGAGGATAAATTCAGCCGTGGCCTTTTGCAACAATCATCCCAGCATTTGCCTGGAGTGATTTTGGGTAACCGAAATTTGGATGGCCGAACGTGGGTTTGAACCCACGGCCTTCCGAATGTCAGGCCAGAGGGTCAACGCTCACCCTCTAGGCTGGATTTTACTCTTTTCCCCTGTGCAACAAACATGTTTTAGAATTCCAGATGATAATTCTGCAAAGCTCAAAACCAGTTCAATACATAGCCACCCAGTTTCGCATCTTTTTACATTGTTTTTAATTATTTCGGCTGTGTTTATGGTATTCCGTAGTAACAATAACTTGACGTAATGTTTCTTTGGTTTTTCGGTATCGCTAGACCATAGATACTGTTTGTTTTAGGGAATCGGACCTTCAGCTTTGCTGTTGACTGGCTTGCTGAAGAACATATGACAATGAACAAACTGTATCACTATCGAATTGTTCTGAAATGTGTGACCATTTGCGGTAGTTTTAGTTTTTAGACGGCTCATTCATAATGTTTAATATCTATCGATAGGTATCGAGAGTCTATTTAGTGGATTAATTTACTAAAGAACTTGGGGAAGTGTATATCTTAAATTGGTATAGAGGATTTATATTTGAATCTTCTGCTGAACTGAAGAAAGCGGTCGATCTCGTCAAAAGGATGTCTGTACTCACCCGTCGAATCTTGTAAAGTAATCAACGGAAAGAGGTCCCAGTTTCTCAGTGAACGTAAAACAATAGAGAAAAATTGTTTTTAAGTATTCCTATTCAACATGAGTTTGTTATTGAATTAGGTCCAGTAGTGATTGGACTATTTCTTCTGTTTATGTAGTTCGGTACTTCCTGCAGTGTAAGTATAAGGTCTGAATCCGTAAAAAGTGATGTTAAATAAAATGAATAAAACTGGATTTTAATTAAGAAAATACGATTTTTTATCAAATATTTCTTCTACACTCAGGTATATGTGTGTGTTCTGATTAGACAAATAAACCTATAATCAAACACCATCAATGGTAACGAATACACGCTGCCCCAAGAGACATGATTAATTAGCAGATATCATCACTCGCTGTGGAAGGAACAGCCTTGGCGTTGTTTGGAGAGCTGTATTAACGGCTGAATCTATAGTCACAAATCGTACTACAGAATCGACTGCACTGGCTAGAATGGAGGCTAGATTCACGTGCACACTTGACTTCCTTCATTCCAGATGATTTTTTGTTGACAGAGCAGCACTCAACTGCAGAAAACAACTCTCACATCCAAGTACATACTTTGTCAGAATGCTATCTAATGCCTTATGTTTCATCAATCTGTCGGACTGTAGATTTGAAATTTATGTAATGTTCTACATCCCCTCGAGTGATTGTTTTCACTTTCTGTGTGGGGAGTTGAATTTCAATGTTTTTCCCCTTATTTTAAATACAAGCGCCCCTTTTTTAACGTATTATTTACAGGCGCAGCCTTCCTGGTACCAGCGTTTCTTCAGGAATATCCTTTGGTTGTATTTCTTTATAACACCAACAGTTAATCAGAGCACATATTTGTTTCTTCGTATTAATCATACACTTCATCTTCTTTCAGCACCTTGAACAAAATATAGATTAAGGAAATATATGCAGATTTTTTCAAGGTTGTATAATGCCGTTTATCTGATCAGGCTTCTAATTTATTAGCTACCCTCGTCGTTACTATAAGGTATGTACAGTACATAAAGTTCTGCGTACCGGAAATAAAAATCAACTGTCTACGTACAGCTAAACAATCGATCTCTTCTGAATTTATTAAATGCAAGAGTCATAAAAATGTTCGTTTAATTCTCTATGTTTTGATTCCACTTTCATTATTAATCGTAACGACTTTAATTACTTAAGGTTCTTTTCTCTGACGCTGCCGCTTTTACAGCAACGTCAGTCTGCTTAATGAAAATTAACATTTCCAATATTTATGACCGGAGGCGCTGAGAGGATATTTTAAAAGGATTAGAAAAAGAAAAGAAAAGATGTCTGCGAGTAACGATAGCGAAAATGTAAGTGCACACTAATTACTTGATTCAAATGGATGCCACCTGTAATCAAACAGAGTGTATCACACAGTGACGTGTATTACTTCGAAAGCACTGAACGATATAGAAAATCCAATTTTAAACACAAATTAATAAAATAAAATCGTGTGTAACGATTAAATGTTTGCAAAACTTTAATCGAATTGAAGATTGCAGAGTAATTTTTCACAGTGCAGAGTAGAACAAGTTTAGTCAATCGTCCTTGGGGAACTTTCTTCAAACAGACAATTAATTCGACTTATTTCTTCACTCCTAGTTTGAAAGCATTGTGTTTATTCGAAAATATTTAATTTATTTCTAGAACATTTGATAAGTGTTGTGGAAGCTATGATGCAGTGAAATATTCAGATACTGTGAGGTTAGTACGGTAGAAGCATTTGATTGATTGTATTCTGCGAGTAACGGCTTTCCAGAAACTCACGTGGTCGGCAGTAAGGGCATTTTGCCTACACAGCGGATAAGTAGTATGTAACCAACTTTTTAATAACAAGTCACATACCGACAATGAATGAAACTAAAGAAGAAATATAAAATAATAGTCTAACATACCCATCAAAAACCAAAACTTCGAGAATATTACTTGCAGCGTCGAGCTAGACAGAAAAGTGTGTGTTGTGGGATTTATGACATGCTTCCATTGTGTTTGTACGTAACTATTTCCTAGGATTTATCCGCTACAAGCACGCCATCATTACTCAAGTCGAGTGATACCGTCTCTAAAGATTCCTTTTTTTGCAATTGTAATACTTGGTGACAACAAATGTAATTCATACTAACAAACACAGTATTTAATGGCACAGAAACCCACTTGTAGTGAACTGCACACAATTATGCCACATGTAAATATATTTTTAAACACAATTCTTTATCACCATTTCGTAAAACGCCGAGGACTACCTTTACTAACAAAGTCTACCCATCAAGACTAACATATTTATAAAAACTCACTCGTAATAAACTGCATACAATATGGATTCGTATACAATATGTTTTAAATTTAAACTTTTTTGTGGCTTTTGGCAAAACACTGAAGACTAATTCCTTTTTGATTCAACAACAGCTAACGTAGTAGCTGATAAATGTCCTTAGTATACCAACATAGCAACAGCCCTTCAGGTAAACAAGCATGACACATGCGACATTGCGTGCCGTCCGACCTATCAGTCGTAACAACAAGTTCGCACCTCAAACCATGCACCGCTATAGAAGTTCTCACTTCAAAAATGCAAGTATAGAAATTATAGATCGCTTTACCGAAAGTGGCTCGCAATATGATGTAATGAGAGTCGAGTGCGACAGATTATGACCGAAAACCGTTTTGCGAAAAATTCGCTTATACAATTTCAGTTTTTCTTCTTCTTCTTCTTTGTAGTTATCCTGCTGTTGCAAGGTCAGCTTTTTCAAGATTAGGCGTGTTTGGATTTGCGCGGCTCGTCGCTGGTCCTGACACCTCCCGGAGAGGAAAGTTGTGTTGTCATCTGTCTGCGAAACTCTCTGTGGGATAAGTGTACTGTTTGTTGTTTATGAGGTGGGATAGGGGACTGCCCTAGAAATAGCCTTGAAACCGGAATCAGGACTCGAACCTGGATCATTGTATCCCCCCCCCCCCGATCCAGTGTGGTGGCGTCATTCCACATTGGCGGGTTCTTCACTCATATTAAACATAAATGTATGTGGATAAGGATAAATTCGTTCTGTAGGAATGAAGATGAAATGGTGTGCCATCGTGCTGTTTCTAATACTATTACGTAAATACAAATTACCGTCATGGATCGGACAGCTACGGTCTTAATACTGTGTGATGCAAACAGTTCTACACAAAATCAATTAGACTAAAACTCGAGTACAGTGTGTCTGGTCAGTGCAAGTCCGTCTGTTAGATGAGATGAGATGTCATGTAGCGGGTCACTTTACTGCGGTCGGCTCCCTCATTAGCAGCTGTCGTTGACAGGCAAACTTCACTGCACACAGGCATCAATACGGAGGATCATCGGAGCGGAACAATCATAGACGGTCCCCCACAAAGAAATGGAAAACATGGATTGAAACCATCCAGTGTACAAAAACTGTGGTTCTATGGTACTATATTTTTTGCTACTGCTTAAAATAAATCTTTGTATTTCTCCTATCCCTGCACAAATAAACTAGTTTAAGAAGCAAAATAACAATAATAATAATAAAAAACTGTTTATGTCTCTAAGTCATCGGGGAAAAATGGCGTAATCGGGATAAAATGTATGCTTTATATTAAGCGATGACATAAGCGCAGTTTCGATTGTTTTTGCGTTATGCGTGCACATATATACAACTGGCACTGAGGGTACCGTATACAAATTCAGTATTTAATACATCTCACAAGAAAAAAAAAACAATATTTTTTTTTTTTTTAATCATCAACCAGTTAGTTTTAATAACGTTTTTTAAATTGTCTTGTAGATGGTATGTATAAATCGAACTGAAAAAAATCTCTAAAATTATTGTGCATCTTTTCAAAAAAGTATCTTGCTAATAGGTATCATACATTAAACATATGATTTTTTTTGTCGAAAAAGATTGTCTGATTAAGTATCAAATTCACTCCATTTAGTTATTTTAAAAAAATAGTATACTCCTGGAAGATCGCTATAGTTTTCTTGTCCAGTTTAGCAACCTGCATATTACGGTAAGTTTTGACAAAAATTTCCGATCAGTAATTTCGGCAGTAAGGCGAAGGATGGTATTTAAATGGTTTTTCGGCAAAATATCGTAGAATGATAGTGAAAATCCAAAGTTTTTTTTAGAGTTGGTGATTTGACTTCTTTCATTTGATGCCCAAGAAGATTATCGGAAGTAAATATTTTGTTCCTCCCCCCACTAAACTCCATATAATTATTTTCACACCACACGATTTTTTTTTTTTTTTTTTTTTTTTTTTTTTTTTTGTTATAGTCGTGTTAAGGTTAATAAGAACTAAAGAATTCTGCAGCTAGTTTCAAATTCAAGGAGTTGAGAAGTTACGATGGTGCGACGGACTAACTAGCAGACAGAGGGACGGATATACGAACAAATCCATAAGGGTTGAAATTTTCACTTAGAAGGTTCAGAACCATGAAACCTTACTCTCAAAGATTTTAGTGAATATGTGGTGATTTGTATCGATGTATGCACTATATCCTTCATTGTCGGATTGATTCTCTTATGAATGAGTATAGCTACTAGTGCTCAATTTTATTTCTCTGATTTTGTTCCTCCTCTGCTGGTCTGCTTTATATCTCAATCAAATCAATATCCAGGAGATCATTTTGTGTCGGCGTTTTCTTCACTACGGAGATGTCACATGCGTGAAATCCAGCGCTTCTTATGTAAATACACTGCGTGACAAAAAAAAGTGAAGCACCCAGTATGGGAAGAGAAAACGAAATTAAATTTCACAGGTTAAGAGAGTGTGTATTGTTATTTCAGTAATTACAAAATAGAGTCATAGTTACAAAGAATTTGACAGTATTAGCCATATTTATCAGTATGACGTTGCCCATCCTAGAACAAGTAGTGGACATTCTGTGTCATCGTGCACTATTAGTCGGAGAGCTGCCAGACTAGGGAATTACCGTCCCATACTTAGGATTCCGTTAACATCACAACAGAAAGGGCCGCGTTTTGAGTGGTGCCGTTAGCGGGGAGCATGGGCTGTTGATTTGTGTTCAGGGATGACTACCACGGATGACCATAGTCGGCGAGTGGCGAGTATGCCCGCGACCTGGGGAGAGGACCCTTCCTTCCAGTGTGACTCCTGGTGTCATGGTGTGGCAAGCGACTGGGCATGACTTCAGGTCACGGCTGGTAGTGATTGAGGGAACTCTGAAGGCACAGCCGTACGTCAGCGATATCCTGCGAACTCATGCCTTATCTCTCATGGACTCTCCGACTGTCTCCGTGACGCTGAGGTACTCCCATGGCCAGCAAGATCCCCAGATCTGCTCTCGTTGGAACTTATATGAGACCAGTTAGGATGTCAACTCAATCCCAGTGCCACTATCCAGAATAACAAGAACCAATTACAACAATTGTCAGCTAGCTTGCCTCGGGATAGGATACAACGGTTTCATGACAACCTTCCTAACCGAATCAGTGCATGTATCCAGGCCACAGGGGGTGCAACGTCATACTGATAAGTGGAGACATACTGCCAAGTTCTTTATAAATTTGACTCTATTTTGTAATAATTGAAACAGCTTCACATACCCTCTGAACCCGTGAAGTTTAATTTCGTTTACTTCTCTCGTTCTGGATGCTTCACTTCTTTTGCTAGGCAGTGTGTAACGTTGCTGTAACTTTTGTTTCGGGGTGTTTCAAAACCGTGTTAGTTAATTTTCCTTACACCTCACAGGAATATAACCGAGCTGTTCTGCAGCCTTTGTAATTTTGGAAAAGAAAGTCTGGATATAAATCAGATTGTGGAACAATTGGTGTTATGGATGGTTGTAGAATCGTCATGATGGAACAGTTTCCAGGCATTTTTCGCCCTGGTTGCTCATTAAGACTTTTCATCACTTCTTTACTGACTGTCACCTCATATGTTTTGGGGAGGAGATTCTCTCACCGATTAGAATGACACATGTTAAGTTTCAAGTTTGCACCGCTGGACACAGCTCTCGTTGCCAGTGTTGGTATTTTTAATTAAATTCTTCTATCTTGTGTTCCCCCAGCAACTCGCTGCTTATTCCCGTCCTCTTTCTGTCTTCTGATAACATGTGCTGATATTGTTAATTATACGCCAGGTTGTTACTGTACATTTTTAATTTTGTTAGTATTATCTTAGTGCCGGTGGTATATGTTCGTTAAAGCAGATATATTTTACTCGGGAACAGCTTACTGCAAATTTCCACATACCCGTAAGTTATTTCCACAGTAATAGTTTATTATATTACGGATACCCATAATTTTCTTTAAATCAAAACAATAATCTGAAAATGGGAAAAAGAGTTCTTCAATCAGGAGCTCGAGCCATGAGCAGTTTGCCATTAATATATGTCCGTTTAGCTGATTTTATTTGATAAATTGAATTGCGGTTTATGTCGTAATTTTATTAAATCTGTGATAGCTAACTCAAAATGTAGTAATTTGTCTTAATCGTTCATCTATCCAGCGGTTTCACCAGTCCATCAAATTAAGTAGTGTAATGGTAGCCGATAAAGTAATATTCAATTGTAAACGCAAAATTACGCCAATATTCTTTTTGCGTCCAGTGGTTAATCACGTCCAACGGATTATTTCTTGCGCGTTCGTTTCTAGTACCATTTGTTATTTTTTTCTGAAATTTTTTGACTATTAGACGTATTGATTAATATTTCTTTAAATTTCATCACAGTTAACTTTTAATTCATATTTTAAATAAACTCTTCTAACTTTTAACTTACACGTTGCATTTATATGTAAGCTGATACGAGTTTATTTTGATTAACATAATAAAACAAAGTATATTTCATGGGAATCGAATCAAATACCTGATTTCTGTTGCATTGTAGAAATTAATGAAAAAAAATATAATGTGTAAATTTTTCAGGCTAACAAAAAAAAAAAAAAAAAAAAAAAAAAAAAAATCAGGAAGACAACACAGATTAAATATAAGTCTGTTTTGAGTAAATTATTCGTTAAAGTTAAAAAATCATTATCTCAAAGTTTCTCTTGCTAATCATATTTTGTGTTAAGTCCATAAGTTTCATACACTCAAATGTTCCTAACTGTACTACCAATTTTTGCAATGCTAACGTTCAAGCAAATATGAAAGTTTTTTTTTTTTTTTTTTTTTTTTTTAAAAAACAGCTTTCATCTATTGAGTTAGCATTAGTTACTTACTAACTGTGACAGTACAAACCTGAATTATTCGAAATTAACCACGTAAATGGTAACACTGTAAACACGAGAAGTGACGGGGAATGTCGCCTCTTGACACCCCTGACCTCTCGTCGCATGTATATTAACAAGGCTTTGTGCTGGTGACGTGGCGGAACAGATAGGCTCAGCTACTGTCTGGACTGGAGAGGGACTTTCGGAGTCTCGGAAATAGAACCAGTTGTACATCAAAAACAAAGACTCAACTACGTACGTATATGCATAATAACACTGGATAAAACAAGATGAATGTTCTATATGCCATGTTAGAAATTTAAAATATTTGTTTCCAGAACATCAAAATCTTAGACAAGAGGGCTGACAATCTGGCACATCAGACTCGTTGACTCGTGTGGTGTATCAAAACTTGTTGCTTCATTTGTGAGGAGCACAAGTGTCTCGAAACTACGCTTCACCTGCAAGTACAATAAATTCTCAGGGTGAAAGTTTCAGGAGTTATCCGTCAGTTAAGTCCATTACTCTTCTGTTAGCAGCGTGGTCTGAGAAGATCTTTTGGTCTAAACCGTAGATTAACATTATTCTACCTGTTAGTGATATACATATTTACAAGACCACGAACATTGTGCGAGATCTGATTATCACAAAGCGCTCACGAAGTTTCGGTTTGCTAGTTTATTGCCGGCAACACAATCTGTGGTGAACAACGAAAATTTTTCTGACCGCTCTCGGGTACGGCACACTGAAATCCTACAATACGGTATGCATGATAAAATAAATAATTTATGGCACTCACCACAGGATAAATGACAGAAGAATAAGCGATAGAAGAATTTTTTAACATTTGGGATTGTTTTTAATATTATTATTAATTGCGATGGATATTGCCCCGATAGCAATATCACTACATACGTAATAACGATTCTTACAAAATTTTACCTTAAAATGGTCCACAGTCTCAGGAATATTGTTCTTATTTCGATGTGTTCAAGCAATATCAGCCGTTATTTGCTCAATCTCATCACATGCTGCTTTATTCAAGCCCAAAATTTGTTGTATAACTTCGTTCCTAACACTTCTACAACTTCCGTTGAGAATTCCACTACTGTTATCATTACTTTGTCATTTGCTGCACTTAGTCGTTATTGATATCAGTGTTTAAACTAACTATTCAGATTTTTACTCTTTTTTATTCTCTCTTTCTGAATGAGCTCGTTCTCAATAGCAGTTATTATGCATCCGGTAAAAGGTCTCTATTTTTTTATGGCTTTACTCCTGGTCGACATCGAGGCCATTAGAGGCGGGAGAGGAATGAGGAGAAAAGAACGGGTAGGAATTCGGCCATGATCTTTTGAAGGAACCATTGCGGCATAAGCCTTGAGTGATTTAAAATAACCATGAAAATCAAAATCTCGATGGGCCAAAGGGAATTCGAACTGGCTTCCTCCCGAATGCTAAGTCCCAACGTTATTCCTCCCCCAACACGCTTGGTAAAGAGTTCTCAATGTATGTCGTGTTATGCGAGTACAGAACAATCTCTCAGCTAATATTTTTGACATCGTCTAACTGCTTCTTTCAATGTCTTTATAGTTCTAACATTAAGAATACGTCGTCTCAAACGTATTCTTCGATTATTGTTATCTATCCCAAACGTTGATATCATCAAAACGGAGCATTTAAACAACAAAAGTAAATATATCGCGCCAGGAATTACAATAATCATCGGATATAATGGAGTAATAATACGCTTTGCGTTATTTCATTTATGGAAGTAAATGCAGTTTCATTCAGTGGAATCAACACCTTCGTAATGACAGTCATACAATGAAGTGCCAAAGATCATGCATCGTCTCCTAACACCCCATTTGTGCGGCGAAATGCAGCGATCCGACGTGACATTGACTCAACAAGTCGCGGGAAGTCCCTTGAAGAAATATACAGCCTCTACAGCGTCCACAATAGCAAAAGTGTTGCCTGTGCAGGACGTTGAGACCTTTCGATGATGTCAAAGGTATTTTCGACTGGATTCTGGTCTGTTGATCTAGGTGGACAAATCATCCGCTGGAATTATCCATCATGTTCCTCAAACCAATCGTGAATGATTTTGGCTTGTGCCATAGCACACTGGCAAATCACATCGTTGTTTTGGAACACGAAAACCATTGAGACTGTAAATGGTCACAACAAGTAGCTAAAAATAACCATTTCCAGTCAATGATCGGCTCCATTTGACCGTAGTCTATGCTATGTAAACATAGCATCTACCAGGATAGAGCTGCCACCAGTTTCCTCAGTGCCTTTCTGACAACCTGGATCCAAGACGTAGTGGTTTCTGCGCTCACACCACTTGGAATCGTGACTTATCTGACCAAGCAACTTGTTCCAACCATCTAAGCTCCAGCGGATACGTTGACGAGCCCAGGAGAGGCGCAGCAACCGACGGCGTTTTGTTAGCAGAGCCACTCGAGTCGGTCTTCTGCTACCATATCCCATCAATGCCATATTTGGCAGTATTTTCTGCACGGACTCGTCTGTTGTTTGTCAACAATCACACCTCGATGCAGACGATGGTGTTGGTCATTAAATAAACGTCGTCAGCCACTGCGTTGTATATGGCGGGAGATAATGCCGGGAATGACATATTCACGGCACGCTCTAAACACGACAAATCGCGTATTGTCGAATTCACCAACAATTTACGAAATGGAGTGCCGCATTCGTCTACCATTCCCATTTCCTAACCTCTATTAATTCATGTCTTGCCGCCATAATCACGTCAGAAAACCTTTCATACGACTTACAAGAGTACAACAGCACGGCACATTTGTACGTTTCTTCGTTGGTGTTACCACCTCGTGCGTATTCGCATCCTCCTATCCTACGACTTGTGACACTCCAGTGTTTAATGGTCCTAATAAATCGACTGGCTTGCAACAGTCAGAAACAAAAAATAAATTATTATAATTGCATACAAAAGATAGACTTTCATTCGGTGAAACAGGTTTTTCCTAATGACAGTCATAATTCATTTTTGAAATATTCTGTTCGCATCAGAAATATTAGCTTGCAGATATATAATGTGACAGGTTGTCACCTCTGCTTCTTGTTGACCTCTGATTATGGATGCAAATTACAGCTCCGTATTCTTGAGTAGGATGGCGACGCCCTACATAATACTTCTATTTATACGTAGCCCCAACTCTCCCTTTTCTAGAAACTCGCTGCCCGAGTTAATGGCATCTTGGTTGTCCTCGTGACGCCGCGTAGGTGTGTAAAATTCCGATGTTTTGGTTGTCATACTGCGGCTTTCTTTCTGGGAAAAACTGTGTTTTCCAGTGGAGCTGTGCGCTCAGATATATCCGCTGCCCGCTGGCTGTCTAGAGGGTCCGCTCCACGTAACACGTGATGGATCGGCCGTCCTGATTGACCGGCTGGACGTAGCAGCAGCGTGCAGCACTAGTGGAGAACACAGTTCTGCCCAGGAGGAAGGCTGGGTTATGACGACCTAAACGTCGCCAAGATTTTACACATTAACGTCGCATGTAGAGATAAAATCTTACTTTTTCTGGCTCGAATGTAAGGAAATTAATTGACCACTACACTGCGCAGACTATTCTGGTTTCAGCCATAGTAACAGGTATGTGCTCGAGACAACAAGGAAACCGTACACTAAGTAGGACGAAAACTGAGCAATCCGGCAAGTAAATTTCAAAACCAGTGTTTCGATGGTACCAAAGTATAGCCTTCTTCTGTAATCAAATACGCTGCAATCAATATTGACTATAATTCTATTGCCGGCAACAGATCACAGAAACCAATCAATCATTAAACATTAATGCATTACTAACCTCAATTCAACGTGTAACAGTAGGCTGTTGTTTTACTACTTAAGTGTTGCTAGAGATTAACATGGTCAAAATGAAGCCTATTCGCGCTAGGAAAATATATTGCATAAAACGAATGGTGAACGCACAATCTTAGCAGATCTGATGAAGCTATGCACTTCTAAAGTAACAAAGTAAGCAATGGAGTGCCTTATAACTGATGACCTTCCAGACTTTTTTTTTTAATATAAGTTTTTTACGGAATTCGATGAGTACTTTGTAACTTTATTCATCATTGCACATAGGAACATCAGGATATGAGTCATTTGTTTCTGTCTTGTTTGGTTCATCACACTACAGCAATTTAGCAATCAAGTCACAATTATCGCTATGTTACAAAGATCAGTTGTTGATACGGTTGGTTTCCTGAATTATCTGGGCGTAATAGTTCATAGCAACATGAAATGGGACTCGCACATAACTTCCGTCGTAGGAAAAGCTAATTCTAATTTCATAGGTAGTATTTTAAGGAATTGTAATGCTCATACAAAGGAAATAACGTATAAAACTCTAGTGTATTACTGTTATGGAGTTTGGCATCCGTATCGCAAGGGATTGATTGACGCGTTAGAGAAAGTACAGAGGAGAGCCGCTCGATTCGTGACTGCTTGCTACAGCCCTACGAAAACATCACAGAATTGATACACAGGTTTGGCTGGGATTGTTTGGCAGATAGCGACGTCAGTTTCGTTTGAATTTATTGGAGAATATGCGAAATTATTTGATTTACGAGTGGAGTGGAATACTTCTTCCGCCAGTCTGTTTAGGTCGCAATGACAGGAGGGATAAGAAAAGAGAAATAGATGTCGTACTAATGCTTTTTATGTATTCTTTCTTTCCTCGTGTTATTAGGAATTGTAATGAAAAGAATTTGATTGGTGCTTAGCACCCTCTGCCACCCACAATATTTGTGAATTGCAGAGTACGGATGTAGATGTAACTGATTCTTGTTATTTATGTTACAAGACAAGATTATGTTGATAATAGGTTCAAAAGTGAATTTAAATCAGCTTTATTTACATGATCCATCCATAACTGTGAACTGTGGACTTTGCTTGATTATTTGCGTCTGAATGTAAAACAATGAAAGTAAACCGTGTAAACGAGTTATGGTTCCAGGGTCTTGTTCTCCGTTATTGTCGCTCGGGGTTTCATCTAAGTGTAGAACAAAGGCCTTTCTCGACCTCCCGTCTTGTCTCGTCAGCTGACAAGTGGCTGAGTCACGTGTGATACCGCAGTGACGTGTCCAGAGTGTCTTCGGATGTGTGCGTGCCCTTCAGGATTCCAGTCCACTTAACACTGTCACTTGAACAGCACGCAGAGTTATTCTCAAGGCAATATGTCATACAGAGGCGGCAGCCGTAGCGCATTAGCGTGAAGGCCGACCGTACTGGTGTCCTAAAATCTATAACCATTGGTATGTCCGCTGTCCTGTTTCTGCTATTATAAACGACTAGCTCGTACCCGCGACAACGTACGCGTGGATTAAGAAATTTTTGCCAGAATTGAATATAGAAAGTTGTTGGTAACGAAGGATTGGACCTAAACAACACAGAGTCGGCATAATATGAGAGGAAAGCTATCACTATATCATTCTACCGTCGAACCAGTCTCTTGAAGAGAATCAGTTTCCAACATATTTCTGTCACCATTCGATAAGGTCTCAAAATTACGTGACTACAACTATTAAACATACCGGAGAAAATTTCCTGTGCCCTTCATACAGATTTTCTTGTCAAATTCCATCTACATCGATATAGCCATTTGGTCGCAAAAAGTAACAAAACGACAGAGACTTACTTCCGTATTTATAGTATTATTACTGCGGTTCACACACACACACACTCTCTCTCTCTCTGACTGCGAACAACCCCTGAGGAATCATTATAACGTAAAAAAGTGTACACCTACAGCATTGCAAGACTACCTAAGATTTGCCTCGTATTGCACCCCTAACTTTGTGATATCTACAGTTAAACATTCAATCCGAATAACCTACGGCCCAGGCGTGACTCTTACGATCAAAAACAATTTTTTAAAATCTTAGCCTCCACGGAGATTTGAACCGGAGACCACGACCCAAACATTTGTAAACAAGCACTACTGAGCTGATTGACCGATACACGTAAAAAGCAGTATACAGACGTCCATATCCAACGCGTCGTTCTATCGCCATTCAGTAGTATTCGAAATTATGAGACAACATGTATTATTTATATAGATAATTTTTCAACTAAATGTAGACAGTATTTTTCTCCTTGTTTGAAGGGATAAGTGTGGAAAGTTTCATCGAGATAGGATGAAAACTGTGGATTTATATGAAGAACAAACAAACTATAAAACAACAAACAAACATACATACATTCATCTTTATATATATATAGATGAAGTATGCACCATTCGATTCCTGTATGCGATTTCTGAATCAGATAGATTCTAAACCCATCAAGAATGACGCGTTGTACTCAATATTCTGACAAATCTTTTCATCGCAATTTATTAACTATATAGATATAGAATTGTTATTAAATAACTCTCACAACCTTTGTTTTGTAGTGACGTAATGTTTTGCTTATTTCTGTTCCACCTCGTTCCATTCTACAATCCTTTTCATAATTCAATTGTAGATTTAAAAGAAATAAATACCTTACTTTCAGTTCGGTTTCAAAATTTTAATATAAACGGTAAAAAAATATTGAAAAACTAAAAAAACATACATAAGTTACTCAAAGTCATTGCTTGCTAAACATATCCATATCTGTAGACAGAGAATATAACTAAAATATCTACATCAAACTAATACAACTAAACAAAAAGCAACTAATAATTAATATTTGGTATTAATCGAAATACAGATTATTCTTTTCAGTTGGTTTGGACTTTAAAACATACTGCGCAGTTACAGAACAAAAAAAGGTAAGCTTCATTCGCAGGTTTCTATAACAGCGTTATCTGTGAACAAAGAGCGAAAACATCTCTACCCGCCGAAGAAAGCCGGGTGAATGACATCACTGCGTTATATACACACTGACCAAGCTGGAATTTTATTATTATTTATTATAATGAATTTAAATTTCGATGTGCAATTTTATTTGCCAAGTCTGAATTAGTACTGTTATATTAAGAAAACAACTCAATTATACAGTATAATTAAATCTTTACGACACTCTACTGTTCAATTTCTATGGTTGCTATTTCCTAGCACCCTGAGTGATATATAGTCTATCACTTTCTAACACTAAAAATTCGGCATCATGACAAATGAGAAGTTTTACTTTCCGCTTTAAAAACATTGTATCAGAGGAAAACCTTACAGTTGTGCAAATGTGGGTTATGAACCACAGCCTGGACTTAGCCTTCCCTACGACATATTTTTTTGAGCTGGTGTTACTTTGTGCGGTTACTCCCGGGTATTAAAAAAGTAATCAACGACTCAAGAACGGACAGCTTACTTTGTTACTTGTTGTTCGTTATGTGCTAACCCTTGCACTTACAATTCAATTTAAGCTGCCATTTATCGTTCTTTGTAGATTCAACGTCGAGATCACGTTTTAAATCTTTTTGAAAACGCTACCCATTCAGAAGCAAAAAAAAAAAAAAATTATGACCCTCAGGAACATAAAATTTTTTTGGTGTCCCCCCCAGATCTGTAATAAAATTAAGTGTATGATTTCTTTCTATTGCGACTGTACCTTCTGATCGAGAATTCAAATGCTGCGCAAGGTAGTCGCGGTTACTCTGGGGACAGTGATATATTCTTTGCCGCGGTGGCGGCGCGGAGGCGACGAGGTGAGGTCAGTGGCCACATGGGAACAGTGTGTTTTCGTTCATTGTAATCAGTTGTCCGAGTACGCCAGCGAGTACGAACTAGCTTGCACTGCGAGCGAGGATAAAATGGAATTATCAAAAGATCTGCGCAGCCCTCCCCGTCTACTACATGTAGCAGTTGCCGAAGCAAATTAGACCCGAAAAAAATGACTTTCTGACGACTATTACATGAAATGTGGTAGAAAGAAGAGAAATAAGGCTCCAGTTAGAAAATGATTTGGTTATTTGTGCCTCAAAAATACAACCCCGATTAAGACAATTTATTAAAAAATGAACAGGCACCGCCTTTTATTGAAGACTTTTTATTTTTATTGTGTTGTAAGATATAAACTCCTTGCTGTTTACACTTACCTGACTTGCGACCGCGACTCCCTGAGGGTCGCGACACATAGCTTGAGAAACACTGCGCTAAACAATCAGTGGATTCTCTTAAAGTGAGAAGGCAAACTGGTAATCGCTCTGGTTGTATTCACTAGAATATCACTATGTAAGGGTCCAATTCCTTATTTATTATTGTAAAAATATATATATATTTTCAAATTTCTTGTGCCGGGTTAGTATTGTAGGCTTTTTGTTTACCTCTATACCCAATGCCGTGTTTATTAGCTTTCACAAAATAAAACAATTGTCATTTACTTATCTTACTGTTTCTTTTACAATATATTATTATGTTCAGAACATAAGCATTGCAGCTCATTTATATTGTTCCTTCTTCATTGCACTCTGGCTTATTTTCTTGAACACGTATCCATCCCGAAGTATTCGATCATCTTAGTAATTCCAGCTTCTAAATCCGTCTTGTTTTCATCAACTTTTTTAGTAATCAGAGAACCTCCCTCACTTCCCTCGGTCTGGTTTTACTTTCTCTAACCTTGAAAAACTTTAATGCCAAATTTACTATATGACATTAATTATTTAATGAGAAAAATGTGCTTCAATAATAAATTACACTATTAATGAGGTCGTGTACCTCACAACTTGGATAATATTTTTCAGAGTGGACATGAATCTAATGTAGCATCACAGCATTGCTCAATTTTCGTATCCGAGGAACACTCGGTTGGCTCGAGCCGCTACTGACCAGCGTCCACTGCACTGTGTCTCTTGACAGTTTCTTCAGTGACCGCTGTGAAGAGTTGTCTGAGTGGAGCAATCTGTTGAGGTGATGTGGAACTCTCGGCGACAGCTGCGATGAACTGCCGGCGGTCTTCCACGCTCATTACCGGAGTGCGGTCGATAGGGAAAAGGCGGGCCGGGTCACACCATTGCTGCTCAACTCCACATTACACTGTAACACTTAACTGCGCCTCGTTACTATTATTATTAATCGACCTACAATTATTAACATTAATGGCCCATGTAAACATTATTATCAATCATTATAATAAGTTGTCAACAATATGTTTCATATTATTTAAGTGATCTTTTAGTTGATACTTCGTTTTAAAATTACAGCCGGTAAGTATTCAACTTGTATGTAGAGGAAGCAATAAAGGAAGTGAAAGAAATATTTACATGTGGCATAAGTGTTCAAGGAGAAAAAATCAGTAAGCTATGATTTGACTATGAAATTGTATTCTTAGCAAAAAAGGCTGAGGATATTGACAAGTTATTGAATGGAATTAACAAAATACTGAAGGAAGAGAGTGGACTAAATTTAATTCAAAACAAGACAAAAGTGATGAAATGTAGCCAATAATACCAATAATAGTAGATTAAACTTAAAAATAGGATCCGATGCGATAGAAGTAAGAGAATTCTGCTACTTGGGAAGTACAATTACAACTGATGTACGAAGCAGGAATGATTTTAAAAGCAGAATAGCAATAGCAAAAAGAGGCTACATGATAAAGAGGAACCTTTTAGTTTCAAATATTAAACTACAACTTAGAACGAACTTTTAAAAATATATGTGTAGAGCACAGTATTTTATGGCAGAGAAGCATGGACTGTAGGAATTACAGAAAGAAAGAAAAATGAAGCATTTGATATGTAGTGCTTTAGAAGGAAGCAGAAAGTTAGGAGGACAGATAAAGTACGAAATTAGCGAGTTTTGGAAATGATTGGCAAGAAAAGAAGTTTGTGGAAGAGGCTTAATGAAAGAAGAGACAGGAGAGTAGGTCATATTTTGAGACATGCTAGATTGGTTAATTTATTAGTCGAGGGAACAGACGAAGGTAAGAACTGTAGAGGAAGACAGAGATTAGAATATATGAAGCAGATAATTGAGGACGTAGGATGTAAGGGGTATGTTGAGATGAAGATGTTAGCGCAAGAAAGGAAGGGACAGTCGAAAGACTTATAAAAGTAAAAAAAAAAGTGTTTTGTTGCTGTTATTAACTCAAATAATTCTTGCATAATTTTGACTAGTGTTTATGAGTGAACTCGGCAGTTTTATAACCAAGAATAGACGTTACATACAAATCTCTAATAGAATACAAGTAGGAGCTCAGTAACGCCGTCAAATCGGAAATCTCCTTTGGGACAACAGAAAACTTCGATAGTAGTATTTCCTACCAATAAAAACTTAATATTTTGAAACTTAAATCATTACTAGCAGAAATAATAGCAGATGGCAGACATAAAGTTTGTAAAAACGGATGTCTGAGCAAAATGAAACACAAAATACGAAATGAAAGTATGCATCAATCGATTTAACCAAAGAAACCTTTAAGATTGAAATGGCTTGGTAAGTAAGGAGAATGAATCCAGAGAGACTGGACAGGAAATGGTTGATAACGAGTGCGGAAGAAAAAAATAAAAAACCGATGTATAAGCAAGATTTTTTTTTTTTTTGTAACAGTTTAACGTCCCTTTTTAACAACGTGGTCTTTAGAGACGGGAAAGGATGGGGGCAAGGAATGGGAAGGAATTCGGCCATGGCCTTTTGAAGGAAGCATCCCGGCATTCGCCTGGAGTGATTTGGGGAAACCATGGAAAACCCAAATCTGGATGCCCAGACGGGGATTCGAACCGCCGTCCTCCCGAATGCGAGGCCAGAATGCTATCCGTTACACCACCACGCTCGGTATATAAGCAAGATGCGAAAGAAAAGCGCTTAGAATGGTAACAAATCATACTGGCAGAGGGTCTAAGAAGTAGAGCTGTAAAAGTAACGAGAAATTCTGTACCCGTATGTATTCGTTACTAAACAAATCAGTACCCGTTACTTTCGAATCGTTACTCGTTACTTTTGGTACAATCGAACACTAGCATGAAGCATCGCATCGAGTCGCGTCGCGTACGGGATAACTTCGTTAATATCGTATCGTTTCGTTACTCGTTACTTTTGATACGGTACAAACTAGCATAAATAATCTGATTCCCATCGAGTCGGGTCGCATACGGGACGACTTCGTTCGTAATTGGTAAAGTTTAAGCAAAATTTTTACTTAAGAAAATACGTTTAGATAATTTGTTTGTTTGGATAAAACTTAAAGTCAAGTAATTAACACATGGATCTTACGGCAAACCTCTGAATGTACACTTGATTTACTGTAACGAATATTATATACGAAAGGATAATCAAATTTCAAAACAAACACCTCTTTCCATATAAAAAAAAAAAGACCGACCTTTCACCTGACTGTGACATATCTAGTGACTCTAGTGACAGTAACTAATGTAGTGGGTGCCTTGGTGGGCAAACTACGTTACAATTATCTTTCATACCTTTATGATTAATAATTGTGGATTTTTAATTTTAATTTTTACGAAGGAGTGAAAATTTATTAATTTTGCAAGAATCTCGACGTTAGTTGGAATTTAGGAAAAATTGTCACAATATGACATTTATTTTCTTATCACTGGCGATTACAAGTCTGAGCGAATTTACCGTTAATTTGAACACAAATTGGCAAAATCATGAAAGCAACGCTCAGAGGTACAATTAGCCGTCATGAGCAAGCAAACAATTGTATATTTACTTTTAAATATATCTCAGAATCAAAATGCAAGAAATAATGACAACTGGAAACAATGAAAGTTATGACGACCTCAGACAAAGGCATCATAATACTGTGACTTTACAGTTAAAAAGACAATCGTGGGCGCCACGAATGAACAATATATCATTCGAAAATAACTAGTTCTGGCAAATTGTGCCGCTAGCTCAGGGGTTTTTACAATTACAAAGTGAGAACATGGAGCTATCCTCTCAGTTTAAGGGTTCTGTTTCACGGAATGCACAATCAGATGGCTTGGTCGTAGTAAGTTACCATTGTAGTTCTGCGTCTGATGTCTGCGGTGGTTGGAGCGGACCCACGATATGTGAGATTATCTCACACGGCGGCTACAGGCATCTCTGGTCTGACAATGAGCGTCATCGCATTACTGGCGGTGTCGCCGTGGTAAGCCTGCTCCAGCAAGGCAAGCTGGCAGCCAGAAATCATACAACGGCAGTTGGCGAGAGAAGCCAACTTTCCAAGTCCACCTCAGACTAGACTCGACTAGAATCGCAGGCAGAATGTCCAGCTCCTCGCTCTTCGGTCCACGAGGAAACTTCTCGCTCCGCCCCTTGTAGTCTCGAAGTTCACATATAACAGAAATTCCCAGGATTTTTTTATACACTCAGTTGGATTGGATCTTCAGGTCGGCACCTAATGTCACGTGACATCCCCGATATGTGATTTGCCCAGCGTATCTAACAGAGGTTGGACATATTCGGCTAAGTTCGCCGGGGTGAGAGCACATTCGGGTGTCGGCGGCAGGCATTTTCCGCCAGGTGAGTGACCCATCCCCAGGGAGCAGAGTGTGTGGTCCGGCAAACCCCAAATCCGCGACGTCCTGTCGCCATGGCTCGGGAAGACCAAGATTAGCTTCAAGCCTACATAGCTCAATAATTCTTTAATATTCGCTTTACCAAGATACACTGTATGTTCACCATTTTATTACAGTCCTCACTTGGAATCTTGCGTATTTTATAAAATTACAACAAAAATCTATTTAGGTGGTCGCCCAAGATTTATGTAAATTACTTAACATTATGACATATATAATAAAAATGGACCTTGTAACGTGGCGACAGCGCGTCATGTTACACTAATGATGGTTATATTTTAAAGCAGCCTACTCAAAACCGTGCATAAAAACCTGATATGACAATGGAACATGTATTTAACAAATATTATAATCTCATCAAAGTATATAGTAGGTTTCACCACTGTCTGGCTTTACTGTTTTCATTTAATTTTGTAAATTCTTCATCTTTTTGTGATAGATTTGTTAAAATAAATGTGGACATACCATCAAATCGGGCCTATAGGCAGAGTGCTACTGACTCCCGCTTTAATTATTTCATTTTTGAAATGTCAATATTCAAAACATTTAAATCAATAACAAAGGTTCAGGACAAACATTTGATTAGATTCGTAATTGTTGTTGGGTCGCGGTTGCAACAAACATTCAACATCAGACCCACTACCGCATTGATCACATGAATTCTGCGGAATAATACAATAACACTAGCCAGGCCAAAAAAGAATAAAGTCATTGTACCTAGTTGTTTTGTTTGTGGACTTCTGGAACTGCAAAAAAGGGCTGCTAGATTTGTTTCCAGAAATTATCGCAGAACGCAATCAGTAACAGATATGATAAAAGAGCTGGAACGGGATTCTTTGGAAGCCAGGAGGAGGGTAAAGAGGGTCATGGGAGTGTACAAGGCGTATATTGATGTTGAGGCATGGAAAGATATTGGTGTAATAATTAAAAGTAATGCTTGTAAGTGAAAAATTGACCATGACCACAAGCTTGCATTCAATTTCAGGCACAAGGGTGTAGGAAGATTCTCTTTTTTAGGTAAAGGTGTCAGGGATTGGAATAAGTTACAAAGAGAAATTATGAATAATTTACCAAAAACGTTGAAAGAATTTAAAGTTAAAATTTGTAGAGGGCAAATGTAGGTGGATGCAGGAATGGGGGAAGATGAATGTGTAGGAAAATTGCCCCGAAGCGTGCGCACCATTGCTATTTAATTAAATATTGTTAGAACAAAACAAGTGCAGAGATGTATATCACAAACTATTAGGAAATTCTTCTATATTGTAAATTACACTATAAAATAAAATAGAAGGTATCAAATCTTAAAAATCTTAAAATACATAAATTTCATAAATGTTTGAAATCAATAAACCTCACTAATGAACGATCAATGAAAAAAGCAGTAACTATCTCAAATTATCCATACAAATTTTCTATTTACAAATTATGCAATGTAAATTTTAATGTTAAACAAAATAAAAACTACAAAATTAGTCTTTACGTTTTCAAAATTAGTTACCTGCAGGAGCTGGAACGTGTTCGTATCTATACGACAAATGCGAGTAACGAAACATACGAGTAACGAAATGAATTTGTGAGTAACGATTCGGTACTTCGAGTCAGGCGACGAACCCGTTACGCAGTAACGAATACATCGTTATCGTCACTTTTACAGCTCTACTAAGAGAGATTCAAAAGCTATTGTACACTGTTACATTATCATGATGGTGAATTACAATTAACTAACATTTACCCGCTGCTTCTCACGCGCGGATCTTGGCGTATACAGAAATGCCTGACTGTTTTTATTTTAGTACCAAATATTAACGTGGAAAAGCAAAATATATAAATTTCATTTCAAAATTTTCTTTCTTTTAGTTTTTACTTTAGATTCGGTTTTCGAACTGATAATCGATTTTTTTTTTGTTAGAATAATATTTTAACATAATACAAGAAATTAAAGCTACGTGAAATATTATCGCTAACGGTCCAATGAAAGCATATCGAGAATCAATTTTCCTTTTGGTCAGAAATTGGGAACACGCTTTCCTGAGGACTTACCTTTCATTAAAAAAGATTGCATTTTAAAGGAAAAAGAAATATTCCTTAGACAGAAGGCAACACGAAATTCACCGTCTGCTATAGTGATGGCAATACATGCGGCAGCCATTTCTAAACACACCTCTGGCTCCAGCGATAGCATTCACAGCAACGAATGTAAAATCACTGGCATGTTTTCGTAATACCAAGTGAATACATTCATATACCGTAAGTAATAACATGTATTTCTTGCTTAAAATCTTCTCTACAACTATCCCCAATTCGAGCCACTTTTCTTCATCGTATCTCAAAATTGAAGTGGCTAGATTGGAATGTGGCCTGGACCAGAAAAAACATTTCCCCAAAGTCACAAGGAAACAGGCTGGACATTCACAACCGGTGTTTTTTTCCGGCCGTAGTTTTCGTCGAGATACACATCACTAACATGGTACTCATTAAAGCAGCTTATTAATTACTAATAATACTAGAATTATGTTCTTGCAAGACCATTCTGGTCCAGGCTACATTTAGACCCAACCACAATCTAAATTGATATTGCCGCTACAAAATCAAACGATGCAGATATACCTAAACACATTAAATGCATTGTTAACTACATTTTAGGTGATGACAATATTGTCTACTTCAGGATTCCAATCACGCGAGGCATAAATTATAGCAATTAATTTCATAATATACCTCCAGTTTGAACTCCAACAGGACTAAAACACGCGCAATAATGCATTAACTCTATGGTGATGTAAATTTTTGTTTTCTTCCTAGCGGTTGTGGTCAGGTTGAAATGCGGCGTGGACGAGACTAGAAACATCACCAAAGGCACAAGAAACTACACATGTAACTACATATATAACTATATTGATTTTCAGATATCTGGAGAACTACCGATAAGCGATATACCACAAAATTTTATTCTTTACTTCCAAATTGTTACGTCAAGGTAGATTGTGGCGACATGGTTGCTGTGATACGTAATAAAACCCTTCAATCTCGATAATATGCTCAAACGTACCAAAAATATCACAATACTGATACTGTTATTGAACAATTAATGTATCATATAGTGTTTTGAGTGTTTGAGTATAATTCCGTTTGATTAAATTTAAATTCAGAAAATCTAGCAAATATAACCAAAGACAAATACGATATAAATAATCCAAATATTAGTATTTTCATTTTATGTCAACCTCTTCCAGCGCCTGATGTTTGCTGTAAATAAATTATTAGTAATGCTTATTCCGTTTGATTCAGGTATTCCGTTTATTTACTACATTCGAGAAAACTGAAAAACAAAATATTAAACAGAACCCTCATTTAAGTTGTGTAATCTTTGTCAGGTTCGTGAAAGAAGTGGACAGCTAGAATACAGTGGGATCCGTGACCCCTAATTTTCCGTCTATAAACGATTTCAGTGACTTGCTCCGTTGATCAGGACCATTAGCTTTAAAAATTTGAAAACATCCTCCAAACTGATGCTGGAGTTTTTGCGTGATACCGGTTCATACCTCTCAGACACACGCAGCTTGCTTACAGATTTATAATAGTATTGATATATAAGTTGTTTATGACTTAAACGCCACGGAGACATTGACAGCAGCGCACAGTCAGTATACTGACAGTTTGTCTACTAGCAGCTCAAATATTTTACTTTTAGAGCAATGTGATTGGCAAGTTTTATATCCGCGGGGAAGTTTGACTGGCATCGGAGTAAGTTGTAATAAGATTATTAGGGTCTTGCAGCCTTAACATGCAATAAAAGACAAATTATTCATTGATGTCTTGATTAGTTTATTGTTTCAGCATTTAGTTATAGAATGTACGAGAATGTAGCTTTAGGATTTTAAGAAATATTGAAGAAAATGAAAATAAACTTTCTTGTTCTGTCATAAATGGAACAGAAACTGTTTGCATGGGAAAAGTTTTTTATTTCCATCTTAAAGAATATTTGACTCATTGTGATATTTAGGGATGTCATAATTGTAGTGATTTGTTTTAAGTTCACTACTAGCCATTGTGGTAATACACATATATTTACTTTTAGAATAGTTAGAGGACTAACTTTCATTTTGCACCATTATTACTTAATTAATAGCTTTATTAGTACCTATCAAATGGTTTAATCCTTTTGTTACTGGTAGCTAACCGTTGCATTACATCAGCGATAGGCATGGTAAAATTTTTCTGATTAGTATGACATATCATAATTACGAATTTACTTAGTTTAATATTTTACTTAGATACAGGTATATGAGAGACTGTGACCATCAATCCTACAATCCTACTGTCCTCTTAAGGATACTTCCTTAGGACCTATACGTACTTTACAAGCCTGTCCCGCAATTGCAGGAGACAAAGGCGTTGTTCCCAAAAGTGAATTAACATAACTTAATACAAAGCCACGTTCTAGACAAATGTAATTGGAATTAACTGCGTCACTAATCGTTTCTGAAGCATGATGCTATTTAACAGCCAGTTTCATATCTCAGTAGCTATTATTAACACAGAGAATACTAACTGTGAGAATACTTTTCCGACATCATAGAATATACTATCGTTTCAGCCTATGTTGATTAAAAAACGTGGTTTCAAATGCAAATTGATTTTCATACAGCACTGTCTTATTATTTATTTATGCTTTGAGGCCAACTAGGACCACGTTAAGCCTTTGTACATTTGGCAGCGAGTTTCATCTTCTTTAGGGCCCAGAACTCCTTCGTTCGTTTTGAATGCGCCTGTTTGCGCTCCTCTGTCCAGAGTGTACCTCGTCTTCTGTTGGAGTGTTCGTCTCGGCTTGTCCCACTTGTCATTCTTCCGAAATATATCTCTGTATTATTAGATAGATAGATAGATAGATATGTTCACTTTGATCCCATGTGAGAATAATCTCGGGGATGTGGAACACTACATTCACTTATTAGTAATGTCAATATTACTATATAATTGATAATATTATATATTTACAAGAAGTTAGTTATGACCCATTAGTATGACCAATATTTCCTGTAATCTACAAATACAATCCCGAGTTAGTTAATACTTATTATGTGGAACAGTGTATAAACTTGTTACCAGCATCTAACAACCAGTTATTTTCTTACCAACCAGTTACCACAACTCATAAGCAGTCACATATGCATTTTAATTTGGAACGTTGGCAAGTAAAGATTCTGATGGAAAAATCTTAAAATTTGTGTCTGTGTGTGTCTTAACCGACTGACTTAGAGAAGCCGAGTGGGTTTTGCCGTATAGGGAGCTATGGGCCAGGTTCCAGCTGGCATCATTAAGCTAAAGATGTAGCGACCTTGGAGCCAAACGAGTTTGGTGACTAGCTGTAAGAGCTGGCTGCAACTTTGTCATTCGATTTGAATTCCTATGTTCGGTTAAGAGTATTTCGTCTTTTCGAGCCGTTCCTGCAGTTTTCTTCCTGTCTACGTCTCAAAATCGGTATTACTCATGCTTCAATGAACGTGATTAAGTTTTACAAACATCATGCCACTAAAATGTTGGATAAAACCAAATACAAGCAAACTGAGGAACATGATATTCTAACAATGCTAAGACGATTACTGCTGATAAATATTTTTTTAATAGGAACCACTGGTTGATGGTTGATTACTTTTAATGAGGGTTATCAGCGGACTTGCTAAACTTCAGTATTGCAGCTGCTTTGTCCCGCTTCAGTACTTCAACACTCTCACTTATTTACTTCCTCTTCATGGACAGGTCAAAAGCGTGTGCCGATCCTAGTTTGCTAACCATCTCTTCATAGGTCTGCCAACATCTCTTCTTCCCTTAGGATGATACTGCAGAGCAAGCTTCGGAAGTCTGTCATTACCCGCCCACAGGATGTGATCTTCCAATTTTTCTTTTTTCGGAAAATACTTTCTTAAGCAAAGGAAATATTCAGTTGTTGCCTTATTTTTTATCCTTTCTTCTGTCCTTCAGGTAATGTTCTTTTATTGATCTTAGGAACTTCATTTAGGATGAGTGAATTTTATTTTTGCATTGTATTTTATATACCCACGTTTCACTGCCTTACATCAGAATCGGTACTGCCATTTTTTTATACAATGTAAGTTGAGTCTCCTTTTAGAGTTTATGTTCGTGAAATTGTTCCACACATGTATTGAAATTGGTGAAGTTTCTTCTTTACAATAAAGAATAATTCACAGTCGAGGAAGGTAGAACTCTAACACGATTAAATCGGCATAGTGCTTAAAATAAAACACTACCTTGAGAGGTATCATATACAGTGTATTAATACCTTATTGCGAAATACTGCAAGAACGTAGTTCCGTTGCATGGTGGGTGAATGTTGCTGACGCTCGGAGTTGGTATTTTGGACGAAGCGGATTCAGTCTCCTCTCTTGCCATCCATGTTTAGGTTTCCATTGTTTCTCAGAATCACTCCATGTAGATGGTTCTTTGACCTGGCTCTTATCCGTTCCTTCCCCTCATACTCTTCCCGCACCAATTTACGAGCCGTGTATACGAGATAAAATATATTTATTGCAGAAACTTGTATTATTTTACTAGGATATGATTACGTATTCTAAATCTGAAATAAAAGAATTATATCACTATGACTTTGCGAATATTGTTTTCGTACCAGACCTACAATTTTCCTTATTTGTATTTTGGTATGTGTGGCAGATGATTGTATAAAATTGTACGGTTTTGTACGAGTTGGAGGTTCTAAAAGGCACAGAAGCATTAAATTAAAAAATAGTCCTTTCACTGGCCCCATATTATCTAGCTTTCACCTTTTCTATGTTCCTATGAGAATACAGCAAAATCAAAATTTTAGTAACATTTGCTTGATTTGGAGAGTGTCGTATCACGTAAAAATGTCGATATAAGCTTTCTCTTTGTGTCTGACGAAGACTGTTATGTATAGAATATTCTTTCACATTTGCAACCCATCACATACATCGACTTGGTATGGCACTTTATTTGACAAACATGCGAAATATTTATGGAGTAGAGGAAGATACTAAAGAACGTAATGGCATTCACTACACGGTTCATTGTGTGCGACTGTATAAAAACTTCAGTTAGTTGCTCTCCAGATCGTAAATTTAAGAATTAATTTACGGGTAATAGACACGGCCGCCAGTCTCCCGTTGAAGTTCCGTAATGCGTGTATTGTTTCTCTCTGCTGTCCACATATACTCAACGTGAATGCAATTACAATACGGAGTAATAAACGCCAGGAAATGAGGTTCCTAATGTCACTGAGTTAATGGACAATGAATGCATATCAACTGAGGGCATTTTGTGTTTTACTCATAACGCAAGTGCGAAACAGCCTCACCAAGCGCCTCTGAGGGAGAGTTCGACATTTTAGTCTCAGCAGACACGTAACTAATAGAGGAACTCTACTCAAACAGATATACTCGTACACCATTACGACCTAGAAGACGTGAGTTGGTATCTCAAATCCTGCTTTACAGAGTGCTGCAACAGTAGTAGCCTAGCTAATAATGCGAAGAGCGGTTTGTAGAGAACGTATTATTAATGTTCACCGATTCCTCATTGATGCTGACGAAACAGAAATACGACTCAAAGAAATAAAATGTGATTATTCCCTCGAGAAAGACCTAATATGATTCCTTTTTGAAAGTATCTTTACTGATGATAGAATGTGCCGGGTCGTGGAATAATGCATATCACCATTCTGGAACTCGCCGACGATGCTAAAATATTTTCTTATAATCAGTCACTCAGTCATCCCGCCTGCGGACATACATCCGGATGTAGTTACTGATACGGAAAGGCTCTAGAAGAAGACGCCTATTACCATCTGCATGATAATAGGCCAACACCATCAAGACTGAAGACACAATAGAGCTTCTTATGCACCTCAACGCCACTGAAAGGAACACGAAGCAGTGAAATAATATCAGCCTGGAAGAACAGAGTGCGACGTAATACCGACTGGATCAAACCTAAGGAGAGTCTACCATCAGGACCCATATGGAAGTCACTGAACATAACCAGAGTAGGGGAGAAACACTCTCGTTTCATGGAGATACCTGGGACAGCAACCAGGTACCACATGTTGTTGCGGCGAGATCGAAACTATGGAACATTTGTCCACAACTCAGCTAGTGACAAAGCCATCGCATTTTTGAAAAAACTACTTTCCATTTGATTCTGTCATTGACATAAGAATAAGAAGGAGTTACTGCTTAGGAAACTTTGCCAGTTTTGACCACAATCGCAATTACTACGAAACATATAACACATTTTGTTAAAATTCAAAGCCTTTATGAATCCCTTCAAGGCGAATAAAAAGCAATGGTGTAGACAGGAGCAAAAATCAAATGGTTAAGCTTTCTTATTTATATAGTGATCATGTAATATCCTCATTCTGTTTGAGAAAAACCACTTGAATTCTGAATTTCTTTGCTGTTTGCTGTTGTAGTCATTAATATTCTTCCTGTAATTTGTCTGCCATCTTCCCATATCTTGCCATTTGTTCTACAGAATGCCATCCTTGTATCCTCTGTACCTTGTTTCCACACTCCTGTTTGTTTCCCTCATTTCTACGATTTAGAGAGCATTAATCTAACATTCTTTTAAGTCATCTCTCATGTTCTACTGTACTGTACTCGTCCGTTATTTTGCAGTTTTTATTTTTTATTTATTTTGCTACCGTTCCTTATCTGCTAATTTCTAATAACCTGTAAATGGAGTGCTATTTATTAATTAATTATTATTAATTTATTTGCGTGGAGCACACGCTCCGGTGGCATTCCTTGTCAACTAATTACTACTTTTTCATTTTATTTTTTAATTATCTTATATAATCTGTGCGTTGAATTCCTCCCCATCTACTTTTGCGATTTACAAATTTTAATTTTGAATTCCTTAAGCGTATTTGGTAAATTATTCATCACTTCATTTGGTAATTTCCATAAGACCTTTACCCACAAAAGAAAATTTTCCCACACCCTTATGCTTGAAATCGAGCGCCAGCTTGTGGTCATGGCGATCTTTCCCCTTCCATGTACTATTTCTAATTCTTCGACCAATATCCCTCAAAGCCTCATCACTATGTAAGACAGTCTCAGAAAATCTGTTTCTACTGTTTCCAATATGTTAATGTTTTTGTCTGGAATTTGAAAACAATTGGATGTTAACAGCATTGCATGTTTCAAATTTCATGTTTATTTTTTAGACTAGGTTACTGAGTTTACTCTTTGTATAGCGGCGTACCATGGTTGACTGTGGATTACACGCTTAGCTATTTAATATATTTACACTGTTCGCTTTTCTGCAATTTGGAATTCATTTCGGATATGTAATATTCTTCCAGCACTTTATTAAACATAAAGGACACATGTAGAAGGGGTAAATGCTGGTGAATTGGCCCTTGATTAATCATATTTATGTTGTTTCAAATGATGTAAAATATACTAAAACTTATGGCAGTAAAAATATAGTGAATTACATATTTCATCCTCACACTTACAAAGAAAAAACGCCCTTGTAATACGAAACCAAACAAAAACAATAAATCACTCCATATAGAGACATACCACTGTTCTGACTGTCATCAAATATCTTCGTTAGTAATTTCTTGTGCCATTAACAGCCTCCCTGCATTATTAAAGCTTTCACTCAACTCCACACTTAGAAGAAAGAATGAACAGAATAATTCACTACTCGCATTGATGCTTTGTTTGCTCTGCATCAAGCAGAAGCACCAGAATTTGAGCATTGCCCAAGATTTGGGCCTCCTAAAGTGAGATCATTAGGAACCCTGGAAGATGTATTTATTCATTTTTCTTACTTTTGTATTGGAAAAACGTATCTTCCTGAAATTTGATTTTAGTACAGAAAATAATTCATAAGTTTTTCCGGTTGCAGAAAAGATTGAATTCGGAAGGCAACTTAAAGTAATATAATGTAGACAACATTTCTAGTCTGAAGGTTTGTTTGAAAGGCATTTTAATAATATATATTTGTTCTGAACTATATTAATTTTCTTGTGATTATGGTAATAATAATAATAACAATTATTATTATTATTATTATTATTTGCGAATGGACCCTATAGTATCACGCAGTGTCTTGATTCTCATCTTGTGATTAAGAATTCCCACCAGGGACTGAAGGGGGGAACCTGTATCATGTTTGTTTCCCTGCATCGTTTCATTTTAAAAAATTTCTTCATTTTTCCACAAGTGAAAAATTCATGAACTCTGGCGCTTGGAGGGATGTTGGTCAAAGAATTGGGAATAATGCATGGAATAGGAAAGACGACCGTGACCACAAGCTGGCGCTCGATTTCATGCAGAAGAGAATGAGTAAATTAGGGTGTCAGGGATTGGAAACAAATTACCGGGTTAAGTGGTGAATAATTTACCAGAAGCGCTTAAGGAATTTAGAATTAAAATTAGAAAATCGGAAAAGTAATTGGGGGAGGAATTGAACACTCTAAATATAAAAGATAATTTTTTAAAAAAATATAATAAAAAAAGGGAAAATTAGATGATTAAGGGAATTGCCATCGGAGTGTTTGCTCCATCACAATTAAAATTTAATAATAATTATGTGACATGCTATCACATAGTATCAGCCCATCCCCAGTTCCTATTAAGTATAATTTTAATTTCTTCCCATTTAAATCAAGTTTTTGGCTTTAGTAAATTGTTGCCTACAATATTATCAAATGATGCATTTCTTGCTTTGCTGGATACCCATCGTTAAGAACGGTGCGTGACATTATTGATAATCAAGGACAGTTGTTTGGCGGGTGCAAGTAACAGTAGCGATAGATAATTCATAGTCAGTACACAGCGGTAGGAAGATTAACATTCAGTACGCAGGAAAGTATTCATGCGCTGGGGCAAAAGCCTTAGCTAGTGTGAATGGTCTTTATAGGACGGCCGGTACACGCAGGCCAGGACCCGAAGCTGGTCCTGGTGTACCTTCCCGACCCAGACTGATTGCGCCTTAACGAGCGTAGCCAAACTGGAGGGTCTGATTGCAATAAGAATGAAAGCAATAGTAAGTAGTGTTAAATCTCCTTTTTTCGCGAACTTCATTCACGTTTTGGTTTCCTCCAGTCATCATCGTCATGATATCCTTCCAGCTGGTCAATTAGTATATTATATATTAGTATATTGGATAACTATATGTCGCTATGCATTTCTGCCTTGTTAAGTTTATTCTCTCTATATATCTTACCATCTGTATCCATTGTTGGGTATATGACCTCTAATATGGATCAACCATTCTCATCTTTGACGTCCACTGCACTTTCACTCTACATCTTTATCCAGAAATACTAATTGAATTGGATATGGCACTGTTGACTGAGATATCCTCGAAAGGTTCGGTGCTAATTGAAAGAGGCATTTGATGTGCAGTGCATGCATTTCACCTCTGTCGCCGCGGTGCCTACAGCTTACCGAGCAACCCGAATCAAGGATCTTAACCAGATACTGCTTTTGTATCCAGATTCTGTTGTTATATTCGAGATGCCTTTCACATTGTCAAATCTCTTTAATCTTGTCCCGCCCCGTCTTTCTTCTACGGCCAGGTGTATCTTCATGTCCATTCATCTTGCTTGTACAGTCTCAAGTTGTAATGCAAAACGAAGAATGCGTGGTGACAAGTCCATCGACTTAATTTCTGTGTTCCGCAAACTGTTTGGCTTAAAGGCATTCATAATGCTCTTGATTTTCCGCGCGTGTTCCTATTTGTATGATGCATGCGTACCTCTGTCTCACATTACGTCTTGTATGATGGATATTAGACTAATGTCGCGCGAATTTCTCAATGCATTTATTGATGAATACAGTCAAAATGAGTGTCTGCGAAAAATCAAAAGTAATGATTAATTAATCAAACAGAAAAATGTTCTGCGCATGATATTCTTATCAATAAATTGAAAGAAGTTGAACAATAGGCCAATAAAGAAACAGTTACAAAAAATTAAGTCATTAAGAATTTATTTTCGGAAGGCACAGAAAAAGAAATAAAAAAAAAATAACGAATCACGTACATTTGGGTCTGGTACTGAAGACATGGAAACACCAAATTTTTGGTATTTTGACATGTGCTGTTGCTTATCAATAAACTGAATATCTTGAAATCAACATGTTGCTAAAACGCAACGTAGCACTAAGACGTTCATGGTGTGTTACTACTTACCGGGTTTCTCATTCTAGTCTCTTACCTTTTAATACATGAATTCACCATTACCAGTAACTCGAAGTAGGTCTCTTCGTTCATCCGAACTTACCTAAACCAATCTTCAGGTACTAGCTTCAAGTCACGTATTAAATTAATGCAACCAAATTCTGTTCTTCTAAATATCCAATCTTTGAAATTTTGCTCTAATTCTGTTCTTTTTTTCGATTTCTTACTATCAGAACAATAACCGCAGGAAAAACTAATTTCTGTATATCAGCCAAATTTATGTTTCGCAACTCACAATAAAATGAAGCACTAAACGGAGTTTCTGTGGATTTAGCTCCGTTCCGTCAAATGTTACGTCTTACAACGCATTACAACTTGAGAAAGCACAAACAAAACGATCGACAAACATGAGTGTGTGGACCAGAAGGTTTTTTTCTTGTGTGTGTGTGTGATGGGGGGGATTTTATTTTACTTTAGTTCTTGCTGTTTAGTACTTAGCCCTGTGAACAGTATATTACTTTTTTGAAGGAGTTTGTTCATTGTGTGCTTAGCTCTTGGAGAAACTAAATTATCCCTTATAACATTCTGCACTTGATGAGGAAACTTTCATTACACTTTTCTCCACGTTCACCTTTACTTTACAACAGATTACTGCCAATTATAAAAAGAAGCTTTTCACTCATAATCCCTGGCCCTCTTGAAGAATTGTATCACGATTACAAGAAACTAAGCTACCAGTTCGAACATTTTATGAAGTGTTTGGACGAGCAGTGATGGTGAGTACTGCCCTAGGACTGAGGATCCGAATTGGCGGGCGGACCGCCGTGCGCGCGGCAGTAAAGGAATCGTCGACCCTGAGCGCGGGGGGTGGGGTGTGGAGGGGGGAGAGTGGGCGGCAGGGTGGGGGCAGCGAGCGCTGCGCGGCGCAGCATCCAGCCAGTCGCAGCCCGGAGCCGGTGCAGTGAGGATGGCGCGGCTCTGCACCACGCTCCCCCAGCTGCTGCTGCTGCTGCTGCTGGCCGCGGCGGCGGCTGTCAGCGCGCAGTCCTGCCCCCCGCGCTGCCTCTGCTTCCGGACCACTGTGCGCTGCATGTTCCTGCAGCTGGACTCGGTGCCGCCCCTGCCCAAGGACGCCACTGTCGTGTGAGTACAACACCCACTCCGCTAGCGTCTCAATTCGCAAACTAGTTTCTCTATAGTACAGTGGGTTCTATTTGCACCCATTGTGACTAGAGTCGTATAATAAGGGCTTTAAACTCTGCTACCAGCATATTTTTCTTCCCATTTTTAATTACAGTCTAAACGTCAGGGTAATGACGAATGGTCAAATAAAACGGAAGGTAGTGAACGTTGGCATTTCTCTTTTGTTAACACGTTTTAATATGGCTTTTTCATGAGTTGTTTTTGAGCACCATCCCTTTATTTGCTTAGATGACCACGGGAAACAGCTGAAAAATCAAAGTCAAGAATGAAGTACAAAACTAGTCCTGCTACACCCCTCCCTCCCACACACACACGCACATAACCTACAGGTATTTCAACACAACGCTTCGCAAGTTTTCGGCCGACTGATAATGTCAAAGTGACAGAATCATTTATACCCCCCAAGTGGTGCTGGCCGTAACTAAACAGGTGAGGTCGTATGATTGCCCTCAACCACATTCGACTGAAGTTTGTCTTTGATGTAGCTTGGTGAATTCGCAGAAGGGATGAAACCGGTATTTCCTTCAATTGATAGAATTCTATTGCATGGATTAGTTCTTCACCTACCTTATAGTGACTTATCCCACCGGAGCAGAGCTGCTATACGGATTCTATGGTGAGTGATGGAACGCACCTGCCTGCACCAAAGAAGTCGCTTAATCAATGAAATCAGCAAAAGGAGACATGTTAATGGCTCGTATTAGTGTACAGTGCATGATGTTTTCCTCAAGTTACACCTAACAAGGACATTGACATTTGAGTATTCTGTCTAAAAGTTTTGATGTCGCAACAAAATCATTATTTCCTGAATCAATGCATTTTTGTCTGATGGTTGAAACCAGTGTCCCCAAGATAACAATTAATTGTTTGGGGAGGTGTTTTACACCTGTCAATCTCTTCGAATGCTTTGATTTGATTGCTTTGTCGCAAACACTTGCCACCCATGCGACATTACTATGACACTGTCTTAACTTGGTGACTGGTGCTTTCACGTTTGACAAAATATCATATGTACTGGTGCCATTGCCAAATTGCTAATAAAATAACGTTCAGTTTTTATTAAACTATTCCAATCACTTTGTCCAAGCCATGTTACGAGTTTCATTCTTGTACTGATCGAAACCAGGAGAATCGTATTGTAACTCTTATATCTGATTGAACACCTGCTTCTTGTGCTAAATGAATCAATGCTTTGTCAACAACTGCCATCAATATCGGGAGACTGGATATTAGCAATAAACAGTAGATTCATTCCTTCAGTAACGAACCGTTAGTCGGTATCGGCTTCGGAAACTTAGTACTGGAGAACACGAGTTTCACCCCTACAGATATTTGTGTCTCACCATTCACGAAGTCGGACCTTCGCTCATTACTCATCGCTTATACAAGTTCGACCATCGCATATAATTATTTCCTTAACAGTTTCTCATCAGTGATTACCTTCACCAACCTCTCCTCCATGACAGCACGAGACGAATGTTCGAGAGAGATTAGCATTAATCCGTGCTAGCCTTGTTGTGTTGCAGACTACGCTATATGAATATCTCGGCGCGTTGCACATGTTCTTTACTGCCTACGAGCGAGATGCTACAAACCCACTACAGCTGTTTATCAATCGCCTCGTAGAAAGCGTGGAACCTTTGTGCTTTATCATGCAACTCGACGTGGGTTCAAGGCCGTCAGCGTTCCACTGACCGAATGCTCGTGGCTGCTCAGATATTTCGACCATTATTCAACGCACAAGACTGTGGGGCAATATATTTTGTAGTTATTAGTTTCACCACCAAGAAGGTACGTGACCATTCTTTGATTGGAAGTCATAGTGTCAAGGAACTGTATATTATTTATTTTTACTTGGAAAATTTCATTGGTTGTGCTGTGTTCAATGCCCTTTGCGTTTGCCCACTAATGTGAAATGTATTGATATTTCTGTAGCTTTGAGTTTTTGCCCCGACGCTTCAAGTTTGGCTTAAAATGTGGTTTCATTGGCGTATCATCAACCCCATGACGAAGGACGTTGTTATTGCTACAACCCTTTGAGCCCAAAGAGTTCATTCATGGCGCCTTATTTTTCGGTAACCGGTAAAACATCTACCAATCTTATTGAGGCCCTCACTGCTGAATTTTGGTAAATTTACACTCTCATTACTAAAGGAAAGGAAGTTGCTGAAGACAAGAAGAATTTCAATGTTTTTCTATTGATAATCGAACATGTAATATCATGTTTGTGATTACTGTGTTTTATCACATCATGTTTGTGATGCATCAGTGACTGACCACATTCATGATGGGAATTTCGTATTTGTATAGTACTTTGGTTTCGAAGGAACTGACTAGTTACAAGAGAATATTTTAAAATACTTTTAATACTATACAATATGACGACACAAATTACATAGCAGTTTATTAAAATCGAGCTCCAAATTTTTCGGTTTTTTGGTCATTGTACTGATTTTAGACATTACAAGTGAAAACGTTGTTCCTGCGACTTTTGTCAAGACGTTAACATTCAGGAAGCAAGATGACGAATCGCAACATAACTTTTGGAAATATTTATGTAATTTAGTTCTCCTGTTGTTATACCTTGGCATGAATGAATATGACAAATTTTAAAAAATTAATTGATTTCTTTTCGAAACGTTGTGTGTCATTTATAGTTTATTTGCGGTTCCTAACGGATGAAGTTTGTGAAACAACTAGCTGTTCTTGTATTTCATTCCCTAACGTTTTAGTGCTAGATGTAACTGTTAATTTATATATATATATATAGACTAAATGTAAGAAGCCAA
>JARYHS010011408.1:102018351-102061015 GCA_031002005.1 Vandiemenella viatica
TGACGAATGGTCAAATAAACGGAAGGTAGTGAACGTTGGCATTTCTCTTTTGTTAACACGTTTTAATATGGCTTTTTCATGAGTATTTTTTGAGCACCATCCCTTTATTTGCTTAGATGACCACGGGAAACAGCTGAAAAATCAAAGTCAAGAATGAAGTACAAAACTAGTCCTGCTACACCCCTCCCTCCCACACACACACGCACATAACCTACAGGTATTTCAACACAACGCTTCGCTAGTTTTCGGCCGACTGATAATGTCAAAGTGACAGAATCATTTATACCCCCCAAGTGGTGCTGGCCGTAACTAAGCAGGTGAGGTCGTATGATTGCCCTCAACCACATTCGACTGAAGTTGGTCTTTGATGTAGCTTGGTGAATTCGCAGAAGGGATGAAACCGATATTTCCTTCAATTGATAGAATTCTATTGCATGGATTAGTTCTTCACCTACCTTATAGTGACTTATCCCACCGGAGCAGAGCTGCTATACGAATTCTATGGTGAGTGATGGAACGCACCTGCCTGCACCAAAGAAGTCGCTTAATCGATGAAATCAGCAAAAGGAGAAACGTTAATGGCTCGTATTAGTGTACAGTGCATGATGTTTTCCTCAAGTTACACCTAACAAGGACATTGACATTTAAGTATTCTGTCTAAAAGTTTTGATGTCGCAACAAAATCATTATTTCCAGATTCAATGAATTTTTGTCTGATTGGTGAAACCAGTGTCCCCAAGATAACAATTAATTGTTTGGGGAGGTGTTTTACACCTGTCAATCTCTTCGAATGTATTGGTGCCAAATGAAAATTTGATTGCTTTGTCGCAAACACTTGCCACCCATGCGACATTACCATGACACTGTCTTAACTTGTGGACTGGTGCTTTCACGTTTAACAAAATATCATATGTACTGGTGACATTACCAAATTGCGAATAAAATAACGTTCAGTTTTTACTAAACTATTCCAATCACTTTGTCCAAGCCATGTTACGAGTTTCATTCTTGTACTGATCGAAACCAGGAGAATCGTATTGTAACTCTTATATCTGATTGAACACCTGCTTCTTGTGCTAATGGAATCAATGCTTTGTCAACAAGTGCCATCAACATCGGGAGACTGGTTATTAGCAATAAACAGTAGATTCATTCCTTCAGTAACGAACCGTTAGTCGGTATTGGCTTCAGAAACTTAGTACTGGAGAACACGAGTTTCACCCCTACAGATATTTGTGTCTCACCATTCACGAAGTCGGACCTTCGTTCATTACTCATTGCTATACAATTTCGACCATCGCATATAATTATTTCCTTAACAGTTTCTCATCAGTAGGGCCCGGATATATATGCACGTAAAACATCTAATATATGCATGCAAATATGCACAAAAAAGTCCTAAAATATGCACTAACAATTAAAGAATATGCACTAACAATTAACGAATCTACACTAACAATTAACGAATATACACTAACAATTAACGAACATGGACTAACTATTAAAGAATATACAGTTATCAAATGATTTATTTTATGTCAACTCACTGATATACACGTTTCATTCCTTACAAAATGATGAATCACAATATGTTACCAACAGTTTTTCAATGTTTTCAGGGGTCAAAGATTTTCTGTTGTCAGACAAAATTAGTTTATAAGCCGAAAATGATCGTTCCACGTCAACGGACGTTATTGGGCAATACTTGTACGATGGTGCTGACTGTTCGGAACATTCATCTGGCAAAGATTGTGTGGTTCCACTTAAATACGTATTAATTGATTGAATCTTTTGCAGACCTGGGTTTGAGTCTAACACCCTGCTGAGTTTAGATTTAACTTTTTCTCCAATTTCACCAGGGACGGCATTTAAAGAAGAAATTGTTTTGTGAAGCAACTGAATAGACTCGTGAAGGGGTGCACCGCTAGTTTCTAGACCCTTAATAGCATTAGAAAGTGACGAATAGTGTACATGGATGAAATTGATATCTCGATATACAGTATCACAATCAAATGCGCACTTTGCTTCACGAACACACGCAGCACGATCGTCATGACCAATACTTGTAACCACATCTTTCACTTGATGAAAGTTCTCCTGGTAGAACAGCACTGCAGACAACCAAGTTCCCCATCTAGTGAGAACAGGTTCCGGTGGAAGAGGAACCTCAGGCAGACGATCCTTATAAAACTGTACACGCGCTGGTGCTTTTAGGAACACTTTTTTTTCCACTTGAAATTACTTTGTTAACTGAAGGAAATAGAGAACGTATCTCTTCTGCAATGCGATGTAATCCATGCGCCAAACATGTAACATGGATCAGATTGGGGAAAAACACTCGAAGCGACTGACCAGCTTTTAACATATATGAAGCTGCGTCTGTGATTAAAACACGCACCTTGTAACAATCACTCTCCGATTCAGTAGGCCACAGAAGTCGCAGGGAATCGTTTATAAATCTTGCAATTGTACTGTGGTTGGTTTTCTCTAACACTTTGGTTGAAAGTAAATGTGGTTTTCCGGGTTCTTCTTGACATAGTTTGCCCACTATAAAGTTCGCTACGTATCGGCCACATGAATCGGTTGTTTCATCTACCGATATCCAGACACAGTTCCCTCCTATGTCAGACCGAATTGAATCCAGGACAGAATCGTGTAGAGAGAGCAAATAATTTTTCCTGAGGGTGGATTCATCCGGTATCCTTTGATTAACACAATACTTTTGAAGAAATGCTCGTAGATCTGGATTATTCAATTTATGCAGCGGGATATTGCTGCATACAAAAGCCTTACACAGGTCAGCAGAGAATGTATTAACAGACCGTGATACCTGAGTTAAAAGTAGCTGTTGCGTGTTCCTATTCTTTTCTTTTGACCTGAGATGTACAGCTGTTTTAGAATGCTGTTCAAGTTGAAATTTTTTCTCACATTTTATATTCTTCTCACATACTTGACAGTACACAACTTCACCGTCACTAGAATAGTCACTGTTGCCTGAAATCCACTGCTTAATTAAAACTGATCTTGTGCATTTTTCTTTAGGCATTTTTGGAGTCAGATTAAAGAAACTTAATCTTAGCACACGAACACTCCTGTCAACACAAACTTTGAGAGGCTACTGTTTTTGGAAAGGAATGTACACGTCCCTTTAAAAGTACGAATCCCTCAGGTCTGGAAGCCAGGAATCTGTTCTCAGGAAAACTGGCTCGTACCGCAATTAGGGGAATATTCCCGAAAAGATTAAAGAAAACCGCTGGCCTTCCCGGTAGTTGTCGCACGAATAAACACACTGGTAGATAACGAATATTCCAAGTGGGGGTAAATACTTGTGACTGTCGTCTCCTCAAACAAGAATTTGCCGCCTGAGGGAGAATAGAGCTATTCTTTGATTTTGCCGACCCCACCCGCCCTTCCCGTGAATGTTACCGCTCAGGGCAGTAGAGAAGGTCGCCGCCACACAAATTTTCCATTTGCAGCACCTCCAAACATGTCACTGTGTGAGTTTGGATAAGGTAGAAAATTCTCTACATGTGAATGCCAGTACAAAAAAATCCTGTTTACTCCAAGAATTTAACTTACTTGTTGCGGTTGCCAAGGATGTCCAACATACAGGTACATTAGGCTTTACAGTTTCTTCAGAAGTATCGGATATTCAGTTATGAGATGAAATAAAAGCTAAAATATGCACATATCCATAAAATATGCACTAACCCTCAAAATATGCATTTGCATATGCGCATATGCTTTTTTGAAAAATCCGGGCCCTACTCATCAGTGATTACCTTCGCCAACCTCTCCTCCATGACAGCACGAGACGAATGTTCGAGAGAGATTAGCATTAATCCATGCTAGTCTTGTTGTGTTGCAGACTACGCTATATGAATACCTCAGCGCGTTGCACATGTTCTTTACTGCCTACGAGCGAGATGCTACAAACCCACTACAGCTGTTTATCAATCGCCTCGTAGAAAGCGTGGAACCTTTGTGCTTTATCATGCAACTCGACGTGGGTTCAAGGCCGTCAGCGTTCCACTGACCGAATGCTCGTGGCTGCTCAGATATTTCGACCATTATTCAACGCACAAGACTGTGGGGCAATATATTTTGTAGCTATTAGTTTCTCCACCAAGAAGGTACGTGACCATTCTTTGATTGGAAGTCATATAGTCAAGGAACTGTATATTATTTATTTTTACTTGGGAAATTTCATTGGTTGTGCTGTGTTCAATGCCCTTTGCGTTTTCCCACTGGAAGGGATCTAATATGAAATGTATTGATATTTCTGTAGCTTTGAGTTTATGCCCCGACGCTTCAAGTTTGTCTTAAAATGTGGTTTCATTGGCGTATTATCAACCCCATGACAAAGGGCGTTGTTATTGCTACAAACCTTTGAGCCCAAAGAGTTCATTCATGGCGCCTTATTTTTCGGTAACCGGTAAACATTTACCAATCTTATTGAGGCCCTCACTGCTGAATTTTGGCAAATTTAGACTCTCATTACTAAAGGAAAGGAAGTTGCTAAGACAAGAAGAATGTCAATGTTTTTCTATTGATAATCGAACATGTAATATCATGTTTGTGATTACTGTGTTTAATCACATCATGTTTGTGATGCATCAGTGACTGACCACATTCATGATGGGAATTTCGTATTTGTATAGTACTTTGGTTTCGAAGGAACTGACTAGTTACAAGAGAATATTTTAAAATACTTTTAATACTATACAATGTGACGACACTAATTACATAGCAGTTTATCAAAATCGAGCTCCAAATTTTTCGGTTTTTGCTGATTTTAGACATTACAAGTGAAAACGTTGTTCCTACGACTTTTTCCAAGACGTTAACATTCAGGAAGCAAGATGACGCATGGCAACATAGCTTTTGGAAATGTTTCTGTGATTTAGTTCTCCTGTTGTTATACCTTGGCATGAAAAAATATGACAAATTTTAGAAATTAATTGATTTTTTTTCGAAACGTTGTGTATCATTTATAGTTTATTTGCAGTTCCTAACGGACGAAGTTTGTTAAACAACTAGCTATTCTTGTATTCATTCCCTATCGTTTTAGTGCTAGATGTAACTGTTAATTTTTATATATATATATAGACTAAATGTAAGAAGCCAAATATCGGTTGTTGAACATGTTGCCAACACACAGTCTGCTCCGATGTGGGTTAGACGCTTGGCGGTTGCAATAGCATCAAATTATCGCTGCAGGCAGTCTCTCGCTTTGTTGCCCCACCCAGAGGTCGGGTCACAAGGTCACGTTACTCTTCCGAGGTCTCGGGTCTTGTTGGGAACTTGGATAAAAGCTTGCAGACAGCCGCTTTTGCTATTAGTGCACCAACTATGGTTTTACAGCTATTAACGAAGTGCACAGGTAAACGAGATTGTAATGTATATTAATACGTATTTACTCTGTTCCAAATTAGGAGCAATATCCCCACCTCTACCACTAAACAAACTCTCAGCGTTTTGTAAGGGAAAATTAACGTCGTTTTTTTATGGAACGAAAAAAAAAAAAATAACCATTACCAATCACTTTATTAAAAGAGAAAATAAATAGAAAATATCTTGTAACAATTGTACTGTAGCAATACAATCATTTATGCTGTTGCATCGGTTAAAGTAGTTCACCATTGTTGAATACAGTATAATGAACGTATAAATAGAACCAAGATAGTAGATGTTAAAAATAGAGCTGATAAGTGGGTTTATCGAACTAATTCGTGGGTATAGGTAGAATATACAAAAAAATGCATGAAATGTCTTGTTATCAATAACTTATGTTTCAAATTGCTACATGTGAGAGACATGTCCAATAGTATCGATTAAACGGTAAAACAATGGATATCAATAATTACGAGCAACTTACGAAAACAGTTTCCACGAAAGTTCTGCTCCAAAACTACTTAATTCATATCATTGCCGAAAAAAAAAAAAAACACCAAAGGCGGTTTTTGTCGTCCGTGACCGCCGCTGACCCTTCTGACAGCGTAGAGGCCAAAGGTGACTGGGCCATCGCTGCTCCCCACGCATTATGAATATGCGTATCTATACACTGTGGGACAAAAACGGAATCGCTGCACCTATATTTGGTGAGTTGATTTATTGCCGTAAGAACTGCTGAATTAATGGTCTCCGCAGACAAAAGTCGCCTTTGTTTTGGTGATGCTGACCAGAGTAAAAGTAGCTTTCCTGCTCTTCTATCAGAGCTGGACACAGTCTGGTTTTATTGTGTTCTCGATTTTCTGCAGTTCATACTCTACACAACCGACTAGTACTTTGTATTTTGAGTCTTTCCTAGAACCTGTAACCTTCGACTTCTTGGTGTTTGCAACAGATCTCATCTGCCTTATCAAAAGCTTGTATTCAAGATGTAAAATCTATTCAGTAGCCTACCACATAATCTGACGGGAAATATGTGGGATCTGAGTATACGGCTCTTATATAGCCTATAGTGACGAGAAATTGTATACCTGTATGTATTCCTTACTAAACCAATCAGCACTCGTTACTATCGTATCGTTACATTACTCGTTACTTTTGATCAATCAATCACTAGCATGAAGCACTGCATCGAGTTTCGTCGCGTACGGGATGACTTCGCTACTATCGTATTGTTTTGTTACTCATTTTTTGACACAATCGAGCACTGCCATGAAGCATCGTATACAGTAGTGTAGGGGTTACGGGATTATTTCGTTCGTTCTTTGTAAATTTTAAATAAATCGTTCATTTTGTAAAGTAAGTTTAGGTAAAATTGCACTGTAAAATAAAATAGAAGTTAAAATATCACATTTTAGAATAAACGCATTTCATAAATGTTTGAAATCAACAAAATCTGACTAAGAAATGATCATTAAAAAATCAGTAACCATCTCAAGTTAACTATCCAAATTTTCCATTTACAAATTATGCTCTGTAAATTTTAATGTTAAACTAAAGCGAAACTACAAAATAATTCTTTATTTTTTCAAGGTTACTTACCTTGTTAAAAATATTAATACCTAATAATAAATAATATTAATTGTATTGTAATAATGTATTAGCCCAACATGTTCGTACTCGAATATTCTTCTTTGTAACGAAACGAATTCAAATCAAAAGTCCCAGAGATATGCCAGGCACGGTGTTCAAATGTTCATTCTCTTGTTCAGATTTATTTATTCGCTGAGTGAACCGTTCCAGTTCCCGGATTAAGCGCCGTATTCGTTCGTTTATCGAATCAAACTGACATCTATGCGATAAATGCGAGTAACGAAATGAATTTGTGAGTAACCTTCCAGTACTTCGGGCCAAGAGATGCACTCGTTACACTGTAACGAATACATACGGTTTGCTAAAGCTTTACTCATATAACCATGAAATAAGTGGATACAGTCTGAAGAATAATGCTTGGTGAATGTTCTATTTATATAGCGTATTGCTGAAATTATATCAGAAACAGTTTCAATAGGTACATATGTTTAACCATAATACAGGATAACATTTTTAATGTATTTACAAAGAAATGTCCAAATTTGATAAGTATTTAGTTGCCATTTTAGACGCCATCAGAAAATCTCCGGGGTGTTGAGGATACGTTGGCAGAGAATAGGGGGTCATTATATGCTGAATACTCTGGTTCTCAGCACCACATCCGCAGGCCTGCGATGTTGTTTTTCTCCTTCTGTGCAACGTGTCAGCGCATCTGCCACAACTGGCGCTATCACTATTATGAGCAGACCGGAGTTCAAACTCTGGCGGCCTGGTTGTGATGACTGGCATTATGAAGAGGGAAGGAGGAGCTCTAACTAGCCGCGAAGGAGGGGGAAAAAATGACACATCGTTTTGATGTAGTAAACGATTTCTGGTACTTCAATAAATATTTATGATAACTCTTCTTTCATGCAAGACGTCATATCGACGCCCTGTAGTGATCGTAACTATCTTACATGAAGCTACAGATTTTATAATTTTGAGTTTAGAGGTTTTTATAGTGATTATTTTTTTAAGTCGGTAACACATTACATTTGTCTGTTTGTAATTTTACACTACTTTAATGGGGGGAGGATGGTGAAAATAATTACAAGGTGTTTAGCAGGAGGATAAAAAAACGTTTTCTTTAGATAATCTTCATGAGTTTGCCAACACGCCGATTCTCAGAACGTTTTCGTTTTCCTTTTGAATCCACGATTATGGAAGCTTTTTGCAGAAAAAAAGAATACCATCCCTTCTTTCATTCCTGAAACCATTGATCGGATTTTTTCTTCTTAAAAAATTACGGTGATAAGTTTATCCTAAGAAAGTGTTCCAGAAAACTGTAGCGATCCTTTTGAAGATGATGATTTTTCAAAAATAAGTAAATGAGTAATTTTGCCAAATTTGTTAATTCAGTACAATTTATCGACAACAAATCATGTATATCATTTAATGAATCGGATCATAAATTTCTCGTGAAAATACTTTTACTGAAAATTTTAAAGGACCTCAATAATTTTTAAACTAAAATATATTGTGATTAATATAAAAACTAACTTATTCCACTAACTGAAGGATGGCTGGATCTTCCCGAAGGAGGCATACTAAGCCATCAGAGGTATGATAGCTAGTTCCTTTCCTCCGGGATATACAGTTTAACGTGGAATCGGAACCTCGGTGATTAATATATTTAACATTTAGAAGATATGCTAAACGTGTAATGTACTCTACTTACAAATATTTTTTCAATACTTTTTACTCAGTTTTTAAGGAAATAAATTTAATACACAATAACTGCACGGAGTCATGCGTGTACTAGAGTAAATCGTACTGTACGATGTATTGCTTTTTTATTTTTAATAGATAAGTTTTAATTTTAACCTTGCAAGTGTTACCAGTTGCCTCTATTTAAGCAAAGATTCCCAACATTCAGCTCCAATGTTTATAGTTGAGAGATGTAGCAATATATATATATGGTTTTACGCATCATTAACGTCGAGGTCGTTATAGGCGGGAAGTAATTCAATCATGACCTTTTGAAGGAACCATACCGGCATTCGCCTATTGAAGCGTGTGGCGGGTTTGGGTGCCTTATTGCTTTAAAAACAAAACATATTAATTTAATTCTTAATCTCAGGGTAAATCTAGTTTAAAGTTATTTCAATTGAGAACGGGTTCGTAATCAATTACAATGCATGATATCACTGTTCATCAATAAAAGTTCCATAACCTGGACATTTATTCATGTTAAAATTTACATATGAATTGAACAGATCATTTCGGTCATCATCGAAATATTTAAACATATAAACAAATTAACAATCAAAAGGACAAAGGCACTTTATTGGTTTTGCTGTAACCACGAAGTTATTTTAATTTATGCTCCGGCTAAAACTCATTGGGTTCGGCAGATTGAAACTGTTATATGCAAGTTTCCTTGCCAGGGTCGCTATTTGGGTGAGAGAGTGACTTCGAATATTAGTGCACTTTCCTGATGAAGGTGTTTACCGTGAGGTCAGCACAGGGGAAGATACACCAGCACCTGTCTTCTCATGAACCACTTCCAATCAAACTTGTCCGTGAGGACATAAACACTTATGACTTTCCACGGGTCGCCTCTTGCCGGCTGCCCGCTCGCTTCAGTGACCTCTCGTCTCGAGATCTGCCGAACGAGTCCCCGTTGCCATCATAGCCGCTCACTTCCACAGATCGGGAAGATCCACGGACGTCGATTCAGCCAATCCCGTCCCTTCTCTCTCCCTTCCATCTCCGGAAAACGTCCAGACATGAAAGCAATGTTTTGCATAAAATAGTAACTTATTTTATATTGGAGAATCACCGTCCTTCCCACATACACACTCACACACACACGACCTCTCTTCATTCAGGCTCCCCTGATTGGCCGCGGGTTTAAGTTTCTGGGAATTACAAGTTATCGCCACTTCCTCGGTTTTTCATTGTTCGACAAACACGCCGTGTTTGTATTTCGCCACGGTCTGTCTTCATAAATTGTCGCGACTGCACAAATCACTACTATGAATGTTGGAGGCATATAAATTTCGCTCTTAAGACGACGTTCCTACACAGTCTTTCACTAGTTGACAGTGAGTAGGGTCCCCTTTTGTCAGCGGCTAAACGCCTCGCCAATTTCCGGGAAGATGGGTCACGTAGGTGGCTGACCCCCCTTGGTCACTGTGTCGCTGGCAGTTAACGTCAGCACAGAATAATTGTTACCTGCTGCTTATAACCACGCTAAAAAGATAATGAAATCGTAATGGTCTCATACCATTACATATGCTTCATCGTCCACCAAAAATATATTTGTATATAAAATATATTTTTTTTTTATTGCCATTATTTATTACTGGTACTTTATAAATTCACTTCACATGTTCCCTTTTGAGTTATAAGTTTAGCCTTGTTAACTTTGATATGTCGTGCCTTTTTTACATTAGTTACATTAAACATTAAAATACAATCTCATTGATGATACCGAAATGCTTCTTAATCAAACAACCCCTTCTCAATTTAGTGGGCAACACTGATATACAATACAAATCAATAAAACTTATTAATGTGCTAAAAATAAATTTGACACCCTTTTCAGTCTAGAGTCCCGTTTTTGGAAACTATATTCCGAGTTTCTTTTTTTTTTATTAAAAAAAACCAGTCGCGTTTTAGTGCAACTATCAGATTAGGTTTCATGAAACTATTTGTGCAATGGTCAATCCTCTCCGGAGTCACAAAATCACAAACACGCTTGCACTCAACATTCATTCTGGGAACACCTTAACCTAATGTTTATACACAATTAATACTACAGCTAAATTGCATTCTAATTCTCTACAAAGGATTAGATATTATTGAAAATTACTGAAAGTAAAAGGATTCCTACACTACAATATTTGTACGAGCTCTATAACCAACAGTACGACATAATTTTTAATCAGCCTGTTACAAAAACAAATGTTTTTCAAAAGCTGAACCAACTATCTTAGGAGATTACCAATCTCGCTGGCTTTCATATCAGATTGCGTATATGGCGTTTCATTCAGTGATTAAACAACACCACATTGCTTATTGCGAGAAAAAAAAAACTTACATATGAGCGGGATACCTTTCCTTACCCTTTTCGATTTAGTCCCATTATATCACATAATCGGGTTTCTTGTGTACTAGGTTCATCCTTGTTTATTTTTGTATGTATTCACGTATGTTTTGTGATGGTAGTTCAAGTGTATTGTATAGTGAAACCTAAATGTCCTGTATTTTCATTTTGAAAATGCGACATCTTTGAAATATTTATCCTTGGTGTCTGCGACAAATTAAACGTAATTCTGTGGCAAAATAAAATATATCTGCGGCAGTCTTCACATGACATATTCGCAGCTCTTACCAATGCAAGGTATGGCTTGATGCATCTTTACATCCAAACTTAGTTACGACTATTACAGCCCGTAATCTAACACCATTACCAATGCTATTTAGACTCTTACAGTACTCACTACTGTCAAGTCTACCACACAATTAACATGCCCAAGAAGCTTCTCTGCAACTAGTGCACAACACAATAATTTCACAGACTAAAGACTCACATTTCATTAATGCGATCTCGCTACTATAAACTTTCAATTTCGGTTTCCGTTTACAACCTTCGAATGCTGGTGTTAACACTTCTTACCTTGTACTCAAGAAATAATTACTTACTTCCGACACTTATGTGATTTCGCGGAAATATATGCTTCTCGCATTTTTCATAACAATGCACTTATCAAACGCAATGACTGAATTTTATGCTTACCGCATTTTTCAAATTCTACGTCTTAAGTTCTCCGTGTGTTGTTCATAATGCACCAAATTTTTCTCAACGCCTTAGGCCAGCAAAATTTGATTTCATGTATGTTTCATCAAACACATATGCCTACACTATAAACGCCTGATCCCAACAAAAATTAAACTCGTGTAGGTTCCTTCAAACACATACACTACCTTTATATACCTACAATACTAAATTTATGTTATTAATGCTGATTTTATTTACATACTCGGCATCCCCTAGTATTCTTATGGTTGTGAGGACCCTGATATGGAATTTTTCGTACACTGTTCCTGACATGAAACAATGAGGTTTTCCTGTGGCATGTTTTCACTTGAGTGTGCAACCGTAATTGCATGAACATCAGTCTCTACGCCTTGATATTGATTTTTACTACCCGGACGATTTTCGCCATTCCAATGACCCTTAATGTCTTTCGGAATGTATGTGGGTTTTGATTACTGCTATTATAAGAACGATGCTTGTCTTTATTATAACCTACCCTGTTATTGTTCGGACTCCCATTCTGTTGATAGTTTGTTTGGTCCCCCTTTCTTTCGTGCCCATGTGTGGCTCTTTCTCCGATGCTATCTAAGTTTCTTAGTGTTTCCAAAAATTGAGAAATATTTGTTATGATTGCCGGGTTTATGTGGGCTTGAACCAACGGAGAAAAGTGGTGTAGCAACCGCAGAAATAAATTCCGATTCCGACATCGGCTGGTCAAGATATCTCGACAGTACTATTAAATTTTCCACGTACGTCTCCATGGAAGAATTTGCCATTGGTTCATATTTACCCTGGTACAGCCTCATTCGAGTTTTATTTTGATGTTTATGTGACCAGAATGATTTCAAAAATAAATCTTTGAATTCACTGTAGGACATCTCTAAATCACAGGAAACAGAAAACCAAGAATTATATTGATCTAGCATGCACTGTTTGATTATTAATAATTTCAAATTCTCAGGAACATTTTTTATTTTGAAATATGTTTCCAATTCTGACAACCATGCCTTTGGATTGGTATCAAATTTCGAACCAAACTTTGGAAGTTTTAGATCTATGTGCACCCTGATTAGAATAGACCTGTGTTACTGTGTCTGTCCCGTGTATTCCCTGTGAATTCTTTAATAATTTTACTTCTCCCTCTACTTGCTGATATTTTAAAGTAATTTCCTCTTGGAATCTTTTGTGATCTCCAATAAGATTACTGCTATCATCTTTCAGAGTGATTATAGAGCTAGCTACATTGTCTACTCTAGTATTCATTTGTGTGATTTTTCCTTCTATCTGACCTTGAATTTCATGCACGAAATCTGTTACTTGTCCGATAGAACCTCTTGTTTCAGTTTGGATGTGTTCAACCTTGGAATTAATTGAATCAATTTTAGTGCTAATGGTTTCATTTTCCTTATGTAACCGGTCACATGTGTTGGACAGTTCTACAGTCTTTTCGGAAATCTGATCTAGCTGTGTGTTCACATTGGTTTTGAAACCATTTACTTCCGCCCTTAATTCGGAGTGTACGTCTGAGAATTTTTGTTCTAAATTTTTCTGCATATCATCCTGTCGTTTTTCTAAAGAGTCAATCCTGCTATTTGTACCATCTAACTTTTCAGCCAAAATGTTGAGCCCTTCTTGAGATTTTTGAAAGTTAGAAGCTAAATCCGCTTTCATTTCAACCTGAGACTTTTCAAAGGTCGAAGTTAAATCCGCTTTCATTTCAACCTGAGATTTTTCAAAGGTCGAAGCTAAATCCGCTTTCATTTCAACCTGAGATTTTTCAATGTTTTTGCGTAAGTCTGTCATGGATTGTGCTATATTTTGTAAGAAGAACATTATATTTCCTTCATTCTGTAATGCTGAAGGCACCTGATTCCCTTGTGAACTTTGTGTTGATGTGGAGGGATTAGCCACGGGTGATGTTTCAATTACAGTGTCTTGTGCATCAGAACTTCCCTGCGCAGTCTCATCCATAGTTACAGTTGAGTTAGAACTTTCTTCTGATCTATCAATAATGATTGAATTTACACTTAAGTTGTCCGAAAGATTAGTGTTGTTCTGCAGTTTCACTGTTCATTAACCTCGTTTCTGTACTTTCAATTTGCTCCCCTTATTTTCAAAATTTTCATTGTTATTTTTCATTTCGGAATTTTGATTAACAATTCTGCCTATTTTATTGATATGACGTCCAGATCTCAGAATCATAGAACCACTAACACGTAATTAAATGTATGAATCCCGACAATACAAGTAAAATTTTCTCCCGCACAATACAAATTAAATTCACACGCAACATGAAATTTTACGTCAATAACACAAATTAGAAAAAATGTCATTTCCAAAGCCTACCCTTTTTTTAACAAAAAAAAATCATCGAACACCATATATGCAATCAGGATATTCAAGTCAACGCCGTGTAAACATATTTGAAATATGCCACATCAATGAATACAAGACAAGAACAACATCATAAAATGGAACATCCAATACCATAAAAACACAACATCAGACATGTAATGCACAGAAATAAATCACACAGTGTCAGCAATCACTTGTACAATCGTCAGCCATCCGCTACGAAATTTACTAAACATTGATTTTAGCAGCATTCTTTATCGCTGTAAATAAATTTATATTAGTTATTGCAGCTGGCTCCTCCATTCGTCCTCCTGAAAGTTTAGACAACAACACAAATTTATGCATGATAACTATCAGATAAATTGCACTATATTCTCACTCAAATTTAAATTTTATCCAACGGATTAAAATTGAACTCGAGCCCCACACGTTAGGCGTCAATGAAGCGTGTGGCGGGTTTGGGTGCCTTATTACTTTAAAAACAAAACATATTATTTAATTCTTAATCTCAGGGTAAATCTAGTTTAAAGTTATTTCAATTGAGAACGGTTCGTAATCAATTACAATGCATGATATCACTGTCATCAATAAAAGTTCCATAACCTGGACATTTATTCATGTTAAAATTTACATATGAATTGAACAGATCATTCGGTCATCATCGAAATATTTAAACATATAAACAAATTAACAATCAAAAGGGACAAAGGCACTTTTATTGGTTTTGCTGTAACACGAAGTTATTTTAATTTATGCTCCGGCTAAAACTCATTGGGTTTCGGCAGATTGAAACTGTTATATGCAAGTTTCCTTGCCAGGGTCGCTATTTGGGTGAGAGAGTGACTTCGAATATTAGTGCACTTTCCTGATGAAGGTGTTTACCGTGAGTCAGCACAGGGGAAGATACACCAGCACCTGTCTTCTCATGAACCACTTCCAATCAAACTTGTCCGTGAGGACATAAACACTTATGACTTTCCACGGGTCGCCTCTTGCCGGCTGCCCGCTCGCTTCAGTGACCTCTCGTCTCGAGATCTGCCGAACGAGTCCCCGTTGCCATCATAGCCGCTCACTTCCACAGATCGGGAAGATCCACGGACGTCGATTCAGCCAATCCCGTCCCTTCTCTCTCCCTTCCATCTCCGGAAAACGTCCAGACATGAAAGCAATGTTTTGCATAAAATAGTAACTTATTTTATATTGGAGAATCACCGTCCTTCCCACATACACACTCACACACACACGACCTCTCTTCATTCAGGCTCCCCTGATTGGCCGCGGGTTTAAGTTTCTGGGAATTACAAGTTATCGCCACTTCCTCGGTTTTTCATTGTTCGACAAACACGCCGTGTTTGTATTTCGCCACGGTCTGTCTTCATAAATTGTCGCGACTGCACAAATCACTACTATGAATGTTGGAGGCATATAAATTTCGCTCTTAAGACGACGTTCCTACACAGTCTTTCACTAGTTGACAGTGAGTAGGGTCCCCTTTTGTCAGCGGCTAAACGCCTCGCCAATTTCCGGGAAGATGGGTCACGTAGGTGGCTGACCCCCCTTGGTCACTGTGTCGCTGGCAGTTAACGTCAGCACAGAATAATTGTTACCTGCTGCTTATAACCACGCTAAAAAGATAATGAAATCGTAATGGTCTCATACCATTACAGCTATAGTAACTATGGAGAACCCAAATCAGAGTGGCGGGTCGGGTCTGGTATTCGAACACGCGCCCTCCCACCGAAGCCAGGGCGCTGCCACCCACCAGGCCACCACGCTACATGTATCGATGCTAACAGAGCGATCGGCTGGTCGCTAAGTTTGTCTACATGTTTTTATCTGTGATTAGAAACGGATCAATGTAAACTAGTACGACAACCTTTCTATCAATGTATGACGATAGTATTTTTGTTTTTCGTTCCATTGCTGAAATATTTATGTTACGATAAAATCGTTGCCGGATACGTTAAAATCCTTTGACACAAAATCATTTCTAATTTGGTTCACCTCCATCTCTAAATGTTTAGAAAGATACGAGTTAGTTCGGAGTGGCCGCTAGCAGCAGGGAATTAAGATCATTGTCACTTTCTTAAACATTTCATTAATTTCTGTTGCCTCTCTCTCGTGCAGTTTCCACACACCGCTAAAATTTATAACGCTGGAAGAGCTGCTTTTTCCCCTTAAGACAGTTTTATCTCTTAGGGAGCGTTCATAAACTTCGTAGACCCATTTTAACCTTCTCTGAAACCCTCACCTCATACGTAGCCTAAAGTAGCTTTTGCCTCAACCCTCCCCCCCCCCCCTCCCCTGCGAGTGACAAGTAGCTTTTTTCCTTATTGATTGCAGAAGACGTTTTGTACTGTTTTTCTTGTCAAACTATCGTAAATTACATAAGGAGACAATTAAATGAAGGAAATAAATATCCAAATGCTGTCGTGTGTTCTGACCTTATTTTAACTGTGACAAATAATATTTACGAAAAGCTACGTGGCTTGGCTCAGAAACTCACCTCCTCCTACGTAACTCAGCGTAGCTTTCTAACCAACCCCCCCCCCCAACCCCCAACTAATCCACGTAGTTTATTGACGCTCCCTTAGCGCTGCAATCTTTAAAAAATATGTTTTTAAAAACCAATATTACTGTTATCACTGTAAAATATCTTCGCATTTATTTACAATTTCACTGAAATAACATAATGGTCCTGAATTGCCTATAAATAACAGATTTGTTTGGTAGCACTAATTTTTTTCGTTTCTAATCATAATCAGTTGAAATAAAGGAAGTTTTAAATGTATCATATAGGTGAAAACTGAGATTTCCTATAGAGCGACAATGTACCACTTTTGTTCATGTTAGCACATTGTATTCAGATATTTTGTTCCCGTGGTTTTAATTTTCGCTGTTGTGGCTTGGGTCTGTTACGTCACTTCCAGTATCAAAACTTCGTTCTTAAAGAAAAATACATCAGCCATTCAACTACGTGAGTCTCCTCGTGCAAGTACCTTCTTGGTCTCATCCCGCACAGTGATAAAGCCGATTCCATCTGATAACAGCCAGCAGTACGTTGCCCCACGAGGATTGTTCCCGCAATACCGTAGCCTTGAAACAAGCAGCGCGAAATGAAGTGAGAATGTTAGGAGTTATGATTTGGCCAGGAATCGGATCGTAGCTCATTCACGCGTTGCTGAGGACGGAGATCACATCCAGCAGTGTACGGCAGCCTACCTGGCGTTTATTTTGGAACGTTCGCAGTTGTGGCCATGTGTCACTGGCTGCCGGGCCAGCATTCCAACCAGAAGAGACATCCATTCAGCGCCGCGGAGGTCAAAAATAAATAAATAAAAGCTCCCGCGCGGCTCACATACTTCTCCCATTACTGCGATAACCGGCCTCTGGGATTCAAACGTGAATGCCGACTCAGGAGTTATAACGCAGCGGGGATGTGTTGTATTTCTTCGCCGTACCGTCTCTGGTAATCATAGTCCTCTACACTGAACTGGGAAATATACTACAGTCTACAATGCGAATCAGAGGAGGATGCTCTGCACTAAACGATTCCCTGCTCTATCTATGATTCAAGGGTTAATCTTACGTGTACTGTCGTTGGGACCTGTATCGAGGAAGAAGAAATAAGTTACAGTCGTTAGTGAAAGTTAGCGTTAGAATCGTTCATAATAAGTTCAAGAGAAAGCACGACGTTTATCTACCAGACTTTCAGAGCACAGTATCTGTATCTGATCTGTGGCAATCACTCACAAAACGTGCAGCTCTTTTTTGCAATTTCTCCTTCCTGTCGATCAGTTCCATTCAGTACGAATCCCATAAAGAACAACACTAGTCAAGATCAGGTCGCACAGCAGTTTTATAATATCTGTCATTTACTTTTACGCTATTAAAATTACCGATTATTGGATGGCTTTGATTTCAAACTCCAGTATTCCAATGGACATTTTGTAAATTCTGAAGATGAAAGAGAATGAAAAATACTGATGGAAAATATAATCATTCGTCCAACGATTAAAAGATTTTGGAACAATTGCCCGCATAATTACCTAATTTTGTGTTACCTCACCGAGGGAGGTGGTGTAACGGTTAGCGTTCTGGCCTCGCATTCGGGAGGACTCCGGTTCGAATCCCCGTCCGGGCATCCAGATTTGGGTTTTCCATGGATTCCCAAATCACTCCAGGCAAATGCCGGGATGCTTCCTTCAAAAGGCCGTGGCCGAATTCCTTCCCATTCCTTGCCCCCCATCCTTTCCCGTATCTAAAGACCTCGCTGTTAGAGAGACGTTAGGCAGTTAAAAAAAAATGTGTTACCTCGAATAACATTAATTTCGATAACAGTAAAGGAAATATCCAACTGACAGAATTTTAAAACATTATGTGAATTAGTTGGTTGTTTAGGTCAAGTTGCAAGATGTTAAAGTGCCTTTTCAACTATACGATGTGGAGAATGACATTTGTATATTTATATACCTTACTTACCTTATTAATAGCATTTCTATGTTGAAAATCTTGCCTGGTAACTAGGAATTTGACTGAATGGATTAAAGCGCGTGTTTGGCTTTGGAAGATAATGGTGGTTGTGTGTAGGAATTCTCACATCACGGTGCAGCATCATAGTATTGAGGCTATACTGCGTAATATTTTATCAGATTATTTGGGTCAGCCAGAATTTAAATGTAGAATACAGGATACGCAAAGAACATAAACAAAAAAGTTTACAGCAAACCTAGAATCAGTATTGAATCTCACTTATCTCCATTTGCGTGACTATCCTCGTCTTGCACAATCCATTCTGCCTCCTGCGCTCTCTCCACGGTAAATATGGACGTATTAAAGAATCTACGGAGTAAGTGTAGCTCGCCGAAAACAGAAGCAGCACTTTATTACCTGCGACCCTTTGTTACTGGGGCAGTAATTGGACCGCGCCCTTCACAAACGACCAGTGAATAGAGTTCCCACGACTCTCACGCCCTTTGCTCGAGCATTGCAGCTCTAGGTACATTCCTGCAACTCGTCACATGAAATACAGATCTGAAAACATTCTCTGCTGCTGTTTGCTCGAATTCTGGAAGTACTACAGCTTTGGTAATGGCCCCCCAAAGCTCCTAGGTTAACAGCGCTACATCTCATCTAGTTGCTACGAAATTTAGTGGGAATAACAACCAGATGCATATTCCACACCACCTACGGAGAACGGTCCCAGTCCTTAAAAATAAGTGAAATATAAAACACTCGTGTGAAAAATTAGCAGGCACATAACCACTAACACTTTCCAAATAAATTCAACAATCACTTAAATATTTGTATGTTGGATATTTCCTTAAATGTCAGAATTTCGGAATCTTTTTTGATAAGTGTGGAACGATAAAGAATAATATTGCTGTAAGTAGTGAAATATGATAATTCTAACATCCATATTCGTAGCTTCTTTTTTAACTCTCGCGAAAAACGCTAGCAGATACTGCCCTCCCTCATGAGTAAGAAAATTCTACATTTCAGCACTCGAACCGTCCTTCGTAAGTCAAAGTTCGTGTGAACTATAACTATGGTTGGCTTGTTAATTACTATTATTTTTTTACTTATGGCTTTACGCGACGTCGACGTCATTAGAAGCAGGAAAGGGCTGGGGACAAAGATCAGGAAGCAATCAATGGCCTTTTGAAGGAACCATCCCGGCATTCGCCTGGAGTGGAGTGGGGAAACAATGGAAAACCCAATTCTGGATAGTCGGACGAGTATTGGAACCCACGTCCTCTCGATTACAATACCAGAGCATTACCGCTCACCCAACACGCTCGGTTTGTTAATCCCATTAAAAATCTTACCATGAATTCCAGTTACCAGATGAGGTCCACGGCTGTTGTTACTACTCTCGTATTTTTCCTAGAGTACAGATCAGTTCCTGTTTAGCAATTGGAAGCTTCAGTCTCCACGGTGAACTGGGGTGTTCTCTTCTTGAACAAAGAAACACTGATTGTTTGCTATCTGGAATGAAATTTGTGTTTGCCTCAAGCTAATAATGAAGCTAATTATTTTCTCAGAATATGGTAATACTGCAGAAATTGTCAGTAAAGCTTACACTTTGAACAGTGCCATTAGTTAATAGCACGAAAAATATAGATGAATTGTGATGACGATGATATGATATTTTATCAAATCCTTAGTAAGTCTAAAAACGTTTTCTCAAAGTTCTCTTAAGCATTGAATAAACACTGTGGCCTGCCTGCTACAGAGTTTACAAAGCTACTTTTGTATATCGAAAATAAGTTAACATAATGATTCAAATATCTGACAAATCGGAAGAACTTTTTCATAATATGTCGAAGTTGTAAGGTATAATAAATTTCCTATAATCACATATATTTACTCAGGAAAGGAATTATTTTCTAACAGTGTTAGTATGAACTCTAACGTAAAGTAGTAGGGGAATTCTTTTTTCTTTCTTCTTTTTATCTGAGATACTGCAGTTACAATTAAATCTTCCTGATAAACGCAGGGACAGATTTAAGTTATTGTGATGAGATATATAATTATGTCATTTTTTTCATCTACGTAGTAAAATATTAAGAAACTGGCTCAATATATCTATTGAAAGTACGAAATTAAGTTTCTACCATCTCATCAAAAGCACACAGCGATGCGGTTGAATGCAAAATTTGCTCTAATTGTTATCCTGAAACTTCAGATTATTTTTCTTCAGAGAAATGGTAATGGAAACTCAAGTACGGGGATGTTGGTCGTGGAGTAGTAATAAATTCTGAATTAGACGTTTTTCGCCATTTCAACACATTCTCTATGGGTGTTTTTATATTTGTCATCAGTCTCTCGATTAGTCTGAAGCAATCCTCCTGAGCCAAACACAAACAAACCTACGTTCTCACTTAGTTGGTTTCTATATTCTATTCTTTGCTTTCTTTACATGTCTCTCATTTTACTATTTTCTTTGCTAACAAATTAATAATGTCCTAAAATGTGTCGTGATATCGTTTCTCTTCTATCTGTGAGACTCTCCACAAGCTTGTTTCCTCATCCACCATTTCTAAATGTGGTTGATTTCCTACGTCATCTGTCCACTTAACTTTTAACATCCTTTTATTGCGCCATATTTTAGATGCCTCAATTTTTTAATCTTTTTGGTTTTCCTCAAGTGCCAGTTCCATTAAGTGGTGTGCTCCATACATGTTGAACCAGTAAATATTGGTTTTATAGCTACCACTTTCCACTTTTAAACTGTATAATAGTTTCGTAATTAAGAGATTCATAATTGCATAATTAACATTACAAAGGTAATAAGTATCAAATTTACAAGTAAGAAATAAAACAAATCAAAAAGAACTATTTGTGTTAGGCCAGGGATTATGCAGTAGGGGTCATGCAACTCCTTAAACACTTCTGTATATTTAACCCACTTGACATGTTATTCTTTGTCAGTCTGTTGAAAAATAATGATTTGTAAATTCTGGAATCTTTCTTTTTTCATCGTCATGCGCAACAGAGGAGCGCGAATTAACTTATTTAGCAGATGTGTTTTTCTCATTTTCCCAAAATCTCTTCATCGTCTCGCTGATCTCATTGCTACGTTCTTCCAACTAGGTGTTTCGTCTTCTAATATACTGTTTGCTTCCAAATTGGTGGTTGTTGACCATGCTACTAAATCTGCATCTGTCCTGTATGATATCAGCTGTGATACCGATTTTCTGGAGATCCTTTTAAATTTCAATTGGCCAATTGTTTTTAGTTTTCAGTGAAATGGCCATGTTGAGAATTCTTTTGGTTAGTCTGCTGTTGTTATTCATTATGATAATATAGCCGAAGAATTTAATTCGTCTTTCCTTGAATGTGTCTGAATTTTTTTTACTAATGCTGATAACTTGCCACCTTTGTAATGTTAATTATCGAATTAAATAAAAAGTTTGCAGATGGCATTGTTCGTATGAGAGAGTGCATCTGTCGTGCGCAGTGGAGACGCTTGTTATGCGCCTGCCGCCTCCCCAGCCAGTCTGAGCCGGGGTTCGGGGATCTCTGGGGATAACATTGTTATTCAGCCTACCCCGCCGACCCATGACCCACTTCCCAGAGCATCCAACCCAACTGCCACGCTGCTGCACGACCAAGTTTCATAAGATCGCTTTTTCCATCTACTCTAATATTCCAGACTCTGTCGTCTCCTGCACTCTGCGTACCAGCAATCCACATTAGATGGTTTACGTGATAGTTCCGGTTGATTATTCCGCTCTGTGTAGCCCCGTACAGTTCCTCCACATTAGATGACTTGCGTCATAATTCTAGTATGACTTTCAATCTTTGTCGTGAAAATAGAGGTTTCTCAAATACAGTAAGACTAAAGCCATAGCCCAAAGGTCTCCGTCGGTTCGACGTAATGACTTGCTGTGGGGCCACAGGCGGAGACGCTCCTAATAGCCGACTCTCGTGGGACGCAGAGGTCAATGGCTCAGCCCGCCTCGACAGTCCGCAATCTGTCCGCTCTGCATTCTCGTTGCACGTGGAGGACGCATGGAGATGATCTCACCAAACTGGCAAAACGTTAAATTCGGGTCTTTGGTTAATACAAAAATTAGAAATTCTTACATTTCCCCTATAATATTGTGTAAATTGCAACTGGAGATTTTGAAGTTCCTTCGACCTTTAGTTTTACTTTGATATTCGTGACTGTTCTTGCGATAATATCTGAAACTCTGTAAGTCGTAGTACTTTGAGCGTTTTTACCGGAATTGTAGTGAACAGAAGGGAGGACGCCGGTTCGAATCCCCGTCCGGGCATCCAGATTTGGGTTTTCCGTGATTTCCCAAATCACTCCAGGCAAATGCCGGGATGCTTCCTTCAAAAGGCCTTGGCCGAATTCCTTCCCATTCCTTGCCCCCCATCCTTTCCCGTCTCTAAAGACCTCGCTGTTAGAGAGACGTTAAGCAGATATATATAAATCTTAAACCTGTTATACCTACTCTGCAGAACACGGTCGGCAGGAAGTAGGAAGCTGTTAGACTATGTTCCACGTATCTGAATGCGCCGACGAGCGGGTCTTGTGAATGTGCCACATGCGGCTGGCTGATCTTGTCGCTGGCCTCCTGTGTGCACGACACGTGACCCCTCAGGCGAGTCCGTTAGAAATTCACTGCACTTCAGACAACATCCAGCCTGTGACGCCGTGCATTTCTACTTCCTGTGTACAATTCTGTAAATAGATACCGTAATCGGCCACGAATTTAATGTTAGTTAATATTTCGAAATCTGATGGAACTATTATCGACATAAACAGAGTAGTATGTAGCGGCTGGTGGCAGTTGTCGCAGCGTTTTGACTGGAGATCGAAACGTAGCCGGTTCGTATCACTGTACCGACGGGGATTTTCAAAATCCCTTAATCAGACCTTCACCTCTAGCACAGCTTCCTGCGTAATGTGAAGTACGCCGGAACGCTTCCGTAGTTCTGGTTCCACGTTAAACTTTAGGTCCCCTTCATCCAGGTTAAGGTAGGTATATAAGAGTCCAACTAACTTTCGAGTTGGGGACCCAGCTTAGATTTTTGGAGTAGTATGTACAGTACGCAACACGTAAACTAGCAATTCTCCATACCGGATACGGAAAACAGAATTAATTAATTGCATAGTGAAAAAAAAAAGATGAATGCAATTTCAGTGTGTCTGGTCATTTAAAAGTCGTAGTTAAAAATAAAACCGTCCACTCCCTTAAAGTGTAGAAGCATTTAATTCGGAATGTTAGAAGTAGTAGACAAATTGTGAATCTAACATAGCCTTAGGTGAAGCAAGAACTAGTCCATCTAAGGTACCCTATAGTCTTCAAGCATCCATCTAAAAAGCATACTTTACTGAATGATTCGTTATGGTTTCTTGTATTTGCCCATAGACTTCCTATTAAAATAGTGTGTTTCTTAAAAAATAAATAAATAAGAAAAAGTACTACGTTTGACTACGATATCATACGGTTAGTTTTGTTACTGCTGTGATCACAACGTATATATCATCTTTAATTCGATAGAATATCGTTTCGAGGAAGTACAGACAATGCAGTAAGTATATACGGTGTATTATTTAAAACCATCTATGTCCGCTGCCGTAGCCGGCAAACGCGGGTGCAGCTTTTTAACTCCTGCTCCGCCTGGGCCGCTACAGTATCGTGCCCACACTTCTCTGAAGTCTTAAAAGACCTCAGTCACAGAACGCGGCGGCTTATATCCCAATTGAAGTCTCTGAGGTTCTATAAGTCCTCGCTTTTATCTGTTATTGGCGGTTAACGACAATGGTAATTATACAGTACTTGATTCACTAATGTTAAACTTCAGAATTGGCGAGTTCTCTTGGCGACGGAGAATGATGCCTTGGAAATAGTTTTTGTTTTTGCTTATTGCTTTACGCCTCATCGTCGTGGAAGTTATTACAGGCTTGAAAGGACTGAGGACAAGCCATGGGAAGGAATTCGTCCATGACATTTTGAAGGAACCATCCTGGGATTTTCCTGGAATGAATTGGGGAAACCATGGAAAAACCAATCATGATGGCAGAGCGGGGATTCGAACCAACGTTCTTCCGAAAGCGGGGCCAGAGTCTTACCGTTCAGCCATTTCGTTCGGTGATAGTCGTTGGACCCGGTTTTTTAGTATTTCATACTAAAACATATAGATACTAAATTATCACTTTAATGTCGATTCCTGACCCATCATTGATTAATGTTATGGATAGACTTTTTTTTCTTTTCGTTACTGCAATAAACTTTCTTCTAACGTACGAGAAGACACAGGATGCCTCCGTCTAATTTTTAGATGCTCTCTTATTTATTTTTTTTTTAAAAAAAAGAAAGTCAGCATCTGTACCCTCACAACAGCAATTTGTAACCCTCGATTTCGTTCAGTATATGTGATATTTGCAATGGAGATCACTTCGTACACATAACATTAAACTTAATTCGCGATGCTAAACGTCACAAACAATAGTACCAAATACTTTTTCGCTCAAGCAACAGTACTTGAACCTTGCCTGGTGGACGAGTGGAAAAACTAAGCTTGTCGTACTTTCGACGTTCTGTACAGTGTTGAGGGCACAGTCGAAGGGTTTTATATTTGATATCTGATTATAGTTTTTGGCATAAAATCTGTTCTGATTACGTTTAGAGATGAAATATTTCATATATATGAACCAATGCCGAAAGATTTTCACTTAACAGAGTAATGAATTTTGAAAAGTAATTCGAAACGAATGCTAATAATTCGATACATGACATATTTTCTTCTGAGAGAATGAAAGCTTTTTGTCGGGAATATTTGACTAGCTTTTACCCGTTACTTTGGACGCGTGGACTTAAAATTTTATTGCTAGAATTGGATACTGATAGATGTAAATTAAGTAAAAGTTGTTCAAAAAATCACGGAGTTGGGATGATATGACGGGGGAGTCCTCTCTACACCATTCAATGTATTATTGAACCTGTCTCATGAAGAGTATCAATTTGCAACGTGTTCAAAAATAAGAACAAACGGGGGAGGGGGGGTCAACTGTGGAAGACTACCTACCTCAATTCTTCCGACAGATTTTTGTTTGTGGTTTAAAATTTTCACTTTCTGAGGACATCTTACCGATTGTACACAACGTTTTTGGTTTTTGTGTCCTTGGTTAAGATATGTAGCCTATGGTGGTTAGAAACCCAAGAGTTAGCTACATATAACTGCCGGTAGAGTAAAACATGTCTTTTATAAATATATCGCTGCTACTATCGATGTGTATATATCGCTGGGCTTTGTTGATAGTCAACGCTGACTGTATTATTCAGTCGTACATTTAGTCTCGTAAAGAATGAAGATACGACAAGCGAACTGCATACTTGTGAAGCCACAGCGACACCGGTACGATAGGGCCGTTCTTGCGTTAGCTGAGCCACAGCTGACCTTGAGGAGTGGATCCTGATAACACCTGTTACTGTACACTTGTTACGCATAGCTCGCGTGACGTAATGGGCGAGCTAGTCTGCATTACCATGATAGCTATTAGACTCGTCATTAGTAAATTTAATACTGGTACATAATGAAGCCTGTCAATAGTACAGCTAATTCTTCCTGCATTATGTAGTTGGTAAAACTGGAGAACTAATCATCTTAGTGCATTGTGAAATATGAAATGTGTATTAGGGAGCTTGCATAAACCAAGTAGCTCCATTTTGGCCTTGTGTGAACCCCCCTCCCCCCCACGTAGTCCTACGTGGCTTTTGCCCCCCCCCCCCCCCCCTCCATGTAGCTTTTTTCCCTTTTGATTCAAGAAGACATTTTCCACTGTTTTCTGTTGTCAGACTATTGTAAATTACATACAGAGATAATTAACTCATGGAAATAAATATAAACATGCTGTTGTGAGTTCTGTTCCTCATTTTAACTGTGAAAAATGTTATTGAAGGAAAGCTACGTGGCATGACTCGGTAAACCCCCCCTCCCCCCACGTAGCCCAGCGTAGCCTTCCATCCAACCCCTCTCCCCCGTGGACCGAGCCACTTAGTTTGTGCACGGTCCCTTAGTATGGTAATTTCACAGTAAGTTCGTAACGCACGAACCATTTTCACCGTTATTGATTACACGGCGAAATGGGTATACGCGTTACGAACTGACTGTGAAATTACCATCACATGATTTTTTTAAGTACTGTTACAAACGTTAATCTTATTTATATTTGCACCTTTATCCACCGAGCGTGTGGGTGAGCGGTAACGGTTTGGCCTCTCAATCTGGAGATTGCGCGTTCGAATACTCATCCCGCCATTCATATTTGGGTTTTCCATGATTTCCCCCATATCACTCTAGGCACATGCCGGGATGATTCCTTGAAGAGCCATGACACAATTCCTTCCCCCTAACTTATCGCAAATCCTTTCCCACATCTAGTTTTTTTTCGATTATGGCTTTACTCCTAATCGACGTCGAGGTTATTAGAAGCGGGAAAGGTTGGAGGACAGGGAACGCTAAGGAATTTGACCATGTGCTTTTATAAGAAGCATCCCGGCATTCACCTGGAGCGATTAGGATAAACCATAGAAACCCAAATCTGGATGCCTCCCCATGCGTGGCACGTAGCAATTTTCTACTGTTTTCTTTTGTCAGACTGTCGTAAATTACATACCGAGACAATTAAATGAAGGAAATAAATATTCACATGCTGTTGTGTGTTCCGTACTTAATTTTAACTGTGACAAATAATATGAACGAAAAGATACGTGTTGGCTCGGAAACCCCCTCCCCATCGTAGCCCGGCATAGCTGTCTAACCACCCCCCACCCCACAGCCCAGAGTCACGTAGTTTAGTTTCACCTCATAAGCAAAAAACAAAAAACACTTATCACACGTGGCACATTTCTCAGACAGATGGAAGCACACCACTTCCTGCATTAGTACTTAGTACGACCAGGGAGTAGGTATAAAAAGCTTGGAGTCAGCAAACACGCGGTCGTAAAATCATAGCTCCAGATATGACCATGCCAACGATGAATAAAACTCATCACAGCCACCCGACCACTATTGTTGCGGGAAAGATGGTAAAGAAGAAGATCACAAAAATAATATATATAATCGTTAGAAATTCTTCAGTAAATAAAATTTGTAATTGTCTTGAAAATCAAGTTTTTTATCGTTTTATTTTTTAATCCCATTGGATTAAGTAACTTAATTAACTGCGAAACTTAAGTGTATCAGATTCGTTACTTCCACTGTGGTTGCACCAAATCTTTGATACGTTTAGAGACAGGACACAAGAATTACTTTTTATTACTATTGTTAGAATGGTTTCCTTCAGATATTTTTCAATAAATGTTTACAGATGGGAGTATTCCGACTGCCTTTCTGGTGCGGGCCAGTGACCTGCCTATGTGAGCGTGTAGGTATGTCCTTATCGTCTGTCCGCTGCCGCGGCGGGTTGCCTTATCTTAATTGCCTTCCCTATCAGGACAACCTGTTAGTCACTCGGTAATTGAGCCACTGAAGCGCGAGCAATGTAGTTGCACGACCTTATTATGTTGTCATTGATTCCTCTTTACTACCTTTTCGACTTGAGAACTACGCGCAGTAAACGACCAGAGTTCTAAGTGCCACTTGAAGGTTGACTGCTGAGTCCCATTAGACTCCGTTATTCTCTAGCTCTCCTCGTGCTGAGATGAGAATCAAATTTGCGAAAAAAAAAGCCAAGTCATTTGTTCAAGACATGCATGGCTGTGATTTTGAACATCGACAACAGGTCATGAAACAACATCAGGAATACCAGATATTTTACATAAGTTCACTGTAAACCTTCACGCCAGAAATTCCGGAGTACGCGGGTTTGATCCCGGTCCAGTATGCATGGGCCGGATTTCAATGGCATCCATGCATCACTCCAGAAAAGTGCCCTGATGATTCATTTAGAATTCCTATCAGTTCCTTGACCCAAGCCTACCACTGCCTAGTTAAATCCACTTCATTTACAGAAAATCTATACTCATCTGTCAACTCAAACTTGACTTCTGCCTCCCATTCTTATGAGATTCCATCATTTCAAAGAAAAAAATTTATTATGTATCTAAATAGTTTCTTTTAGTTCTATAGTTTTTTTTTATGGTAAGGTGTTTTACCTGGGATTGATGGGTCCTGGGTCCCAATCACGTTTCGTCTGAGATTTTAAAGGACTCTTCCTTTACCCATCGATCACCTCAGACAACGCTTATCACTTTGTGCGAAGCATTACATGAAGAACTGTAGGTATAATTCACCCGGTAAGATACCAAGTTAGGTCAGTCAAATACGACGCAAACACACTGCATAATCGGGAGAAACTCCGTCACTTAATCATTAAAACCAAATAGAATTATCATTATTCTCAATTTTCATTCTTTCTCCAGATCCTTTCAAACATTTTCATTGAAATTCTTTGTAAAAATTATATTTCTATAATTAATAACAGAATGTGGAAAGTATAATTATAGTCACTTTAGAACGGACACGTCTCATGGTTCAGTCTCCATGGGTGAATAAGAGATACCAAATTTGGGAATGGACATCATCCGAAAGAAAGAAACTAGGAAGATCATCGAGAAGTTGCAAGAAATATGCAGAAGAGGCCATGATACGCCAAGGATTTCAGGAATTATACTGGTGGGACCGAATGTAATGGAATCGAGGATGGCAAAAAATGCGCCTGTCGTAAAAAAAAAGAAAATAATAATAATAACAATAATAATTGTTTGTGGAAAGAACAATCGAAGATAAGAACAGTAAAGGAAGACGGAGATTAGAATATACACTCCTGGAAATTGAAATAAGAACACCGTGAATTCATTGTCCCAGGAATGGGAAACTTTATATACACATTCCTGGGGGCAGATACAACACATGATCACACACACAGAACCATAGGCACATAGACACAGGCAACAGAGCATGCACAATGTCGGCACTAGTACCGTGTATATCCTCCTTTCGCAGCAATGCAGGCTGCAATTCTCCCATGAAGACGATCGTAGAGGTGCTGGATGTAGTCCTGTGGAACGGCATGCCAAGCCATTTCCACCTGGCGCCTCAGCTGGACCAGCGTTCGTGCTGGACGTGCAGACCGCGTGAGACGACGTTTCATCCAGTCCCAAATATGCTCAATGGGGGACAGATCCGGAGATCTCGCTGGGCAGGGTAGTTGACTTACACCTTCTAGAGCACGTTGGGTGGCACGGGATACATGTGGACGTGCATTGTCCTGTTGGAACAGCATGTTCCCTTGCGGGTATAGGAATGGTAGAACGATGGGTTCGATGACGGTTTGAATGTACCGTGCACTGTTCAGTGTCCCCTCGGCGATCACCAGAGGTGTACGGCCAGTGTAGGAGATCGCTCCCCACACCATGATGCCGGGTGTTGGCCCTGTGTGCCACGGTCGTATGCAGTCCTGATTGTGGCGCTCACCTGCACGGCGCCAAACACGCATACGACCATCATTGGCACCAAGGCAGAAGCGACTCTCATCACTGAAGACGACACGTCTCCATTCGTCCCTCCATACACGCCTGTCGCGACACCACTGGAGGCTGGCTGCACGATGTTGGGGCGTGAGCGGAAGACGACCTAACGGTGCGCGGGACCGTAGCCAAGCTTCATGGAGACGGTTGCGAATTGTCCTCTCTGATACCCCAGGAGCAACAGTGTCCCTAATTTGCCGGGAAGTGGCGGTGCGGTCCCCTACGGCACTGCGTATGATGCGACGGTCTTGGCGTGCGTCCGTGCGTCGCTGCTGTCCGGACCCAGGTCGACGGGCACGTGCACCTTCCGCCGACCACTGGCGACAACATCGATGTACTGTGGAGACCTCGCGCCCCACATGTTAAGCAATTCGGCGGTACGTCCACCCGGCCTCCCGCATGCCCACTATACGCCCTCGCTCAAAGTCCGTCAACTGCACATACGGTTCACGTACACGCTGTCGCGGCATGCTACCGGTGTTCAAGGCTGAGATGGAGCTCCGTATGCCACGGCAAACTGGCTGACACTGACTGCGTCGGTGCCCAACCGCTGCGCAGCTAGCGCCCTTCGACGGCCAACACTGCTGTTCCTGGTGTGTCCGCTGTGCCGTGCGTTTGATCATTGCTTGTACAGCCCTCTCGTAGTGTCCGGAGCAAGTATGGTGGGTCTTACACACCGGCGTCAATGTGTTCTTATTTCAGTTTCCAGGAGTGTATGAAGCCGTTAATTGAGGAAGTAGGGTGTAAGAGGTATGTTGAGATGAAAAGGTTACCGCATGATAGAAAGAGATGGAGGATTGCCTCATAATAGTCGAAAGACTGATGAAAGTAAAAAAGGTTCCACCTCCTATGACCACAGGATGACATAGAAATACGTGGGCATGTACACGGAGACATGGAAATTTCCAGTATAAACGTTTCGTGGACTGTAGTTCAGAGGCACTTATGCAGCAACATTGAAACAAAAAATGAAATTAAAAAGTTGTGTTATATTCCTTAGCACGAGCAGTCACAGGGTGGTATAGATGTACAACATTTATCTCTGACCATTCATCTTGACAACTGTTGAAAATTAAGTGATAAATGAGACGAGAAGTTTAACAGGTGCATGTACTTTGATTGGAAAGCTCTGCAAGGTTGAGTGATCATCTGAAACAATTTCTCGGAAAGACAAGCAAGATTATACAAGGGAAGTATTTCATTCCAAGGAATGTTTTCTATATGTTTGGCCTTCGCTTAGGATGTGGTTGATAGGTTGAAGGCCCGGGAAAATCTATATAACAGTAACTTGGTCTTGTGTGGTGATTGATCGGATATGAGAGTAGCAGCAGGTGAAACTTAGAGAGTGCTGGGAGTTAAGGTTCTCGAAGAAACTAGGCAGGCTGTTCTCCCCGTCTCATCAATCATTCCGGGGCACATCAGAGTTTGCACAGCAACTCGATCTAGAAAAGACATGTTAATACGTATAAGATAAAGAGTAACCTGACAGAGCCATATACGAACCTATCAAAGTGACGCAGATTTGGTGGTAAAGGTTGACACTAACTACTAATATTATATAAATGAAATAGTTTGGTGAAGTTGGGAATATTGTTCTGCGAAGACTGATTGGAGAACCCCGGTCCACGAAATGTTCCATTAAACTAAGGTACTGGCAATGTGAAACGTTGGTGACATTGATAACCACGATGAGGGATTCAGCAGAGTGGTGAGAGGATAGTTGCAGCATATTTTGATAACTGCTGGATGCCCTTAATGTGGGTAAAAAGTGTTGATTTAGCATTCCTTCACTCAGGAATCCAAAAGCAGCCACTACGGTTACCATGTATGTGAATTAAGGGAAATACGTGTAGGGTAGGGGTTCTTAGTGTCAAAATGGAACGGACTGGGAGGCAAGATTTTAAAAAGGGTCCTTGAGTTGGCTCAGATGACAGCTTTCTTCGTAGACGGTAAATATGGGGTGTCCAGGGACGTGACAATGGATACGTGTGTCAGTTAATTGATTCCGTACTTCGGTGAAATGGTCACTGCAGTTCATGAGCACTGCGGTTGAGTCCTTGTCCACTGGTATGGTAATAAGCTCCCTGGTAAACTGCTTTTCTCGTGGGATGTGGTTGCAAGGCAAAAAAATCAAGAACTTGGGCGAAGAAAGAATGGGGACTGATAAATGTTGAATGCATAGAAGAGACTAGTTCTGAAAAAACAATGGTGCGTCCAGCTGAGTGTGTTGTCCTGGAATCACAACATTTCATTTTCAGCTCTGGTGAGTTGGCCACTCAGGCGAGCTCCTCACTTTGAAGTATTTCCAAATGCTGCAGTGAACATCTGTTTATTTGTATCAACAGGAGAGCAAAATATGTCCAAGTAACAAGCATTTAAAACCATTTGCAGGAAAGCTACTACCCTTCGTAGTATAAATAACTTAATTTTACAAGATTTTAGATTAAAATATGCCAGTAATTAACATTATTTTGCTAAAATTACGACTTTTTATACAGGATTTACTATCAGCCTATTCATTAAACCTGCATTGATTTAAAGTTAAAAAGTAACCGAAAGTTATGACTTAAACTAGAGTAATTAAACATCCCGAATTTTTTTTTTGAGATTAACTATTGAATCGAGTTGCAAAAAAAATTTCTTGCAGCTTGCGGAAAGCAGTTTAAATTTGAAAAATGGTTTATTTTTTATATAAATTCGAGACTACCGTATCTGAATATAAAATCTGCGACAATGGTTACTTTTTACCACAGTGTTTCATTAGAACTTTAAGCAACAATTACACATTAATTTGAAGCTGTTACTGAAAAGAAAACTTTTTTAGTAGCACGTTTAAACACATTCTCGTGTATAAATAAAGTACAAATATTCAGCATCTGTCTAAAAGAAACCTGAGACCCATAAACCGATGGCAGTAGTAGTCATATAGGATTGGAAGCAGGAATATAGTATCTCAGGTAGGAGTGTTTATAAAATACGTTGCATACGACTTGAAAAAAATGGTCCTTGTGGTGTACTTGGCTGCATTTCTTCGATGTTATTGCCAGAAAATTGTTGGCATCAGTGAAACAAGCAGTGTAGCGCCAAAGTTCATTACTATCCGAAACTAAATTGACTGGAAATTAATAATCAGCTTCAATGTGAAGAAACGTTATTTGTCATGTATTTTGTTTCAATTTCTATAAACAACTGTTATCTCTGTAAAAATTGTTGCGGTGCGATACGATGAATTAAAAATAAATAAAAAAAACAAGTTAGTTTGTTTGCGGTAGATATGTTGTATAAAAGGGTTAAAATGAGAGAGGATTGTGAACAGAGAGACTTAGACAGCATTTTCGTTTGGAGCCAAAAGTTAGGTTATTAGTGCTCAGGAAGAAAAGTATAAGTTTCGTTGAGAATTGCTTGTCGAAGGTACGAAGTATAAACATCTTGCCATGTCAATTCCTAAGTTTGTCAGGGAACAATGGGCTGGTGGTGGGGACATTCGATCATCTACTGGACATGGTGATCAGGGGAGTAGGGAAGAAGTAAGTTTATTGGGATACAAAACCGTATGGGACCCACATTATGAGTGTCGAATATGGAAGCTGGATTTGGCGTGAGGGATGACAGACAGATATGATTGTGAAAATTACGATACGACTCGGACTGATAAGTCAGTGGAAGACAGGATGTGGGTGAAGACATTACTTTGTATGTTGGTTGATGATGAAGGAAATGGACTTTGCTTCTCACCATGGGATTTAAAGCCACATTATCTGATAGCTAACGGGTATTAAGCGATACAAGTCGTTCGGATAGCTTCAGGCGTATTAGAAACGCTACGAGATTACTCTTAATCATTCTTGTAACTACGGAAAAATAAGCTTGACTTAAAAGAGGACACACCCACCGTGCGAATAAATTACTTCGCAATAGCGCTGCTCCAACGTCTAAATAAAGGTACGGCGACTAGAGTAATGCTGTAGGTCGAAACGACAGATAATTTAAATAAGTTGTCAGTAAATAACTTCCAACGCAACTGTTGTTTATGTTTTACTGTCGCCCGCGCTTCTCCTCTTTTCGAAGTACCATCCGCGACGAATTATTTCTCAAATGGACTCTTAGTTTACTACTTTGGTTAAATTATTTTAACGTAATTCTAAACTTATACAATCAACTAATTGTTTTCTCCATTTAAATTGTTGTTAGCAGTTTTGATAGTTGCACATCTGATTTTCTCGCAAAACATGTTCCTATTAAAGACAACCATCAAACGATGATCACTTTATTTAATATTAGTGATTTTTGTCATTATTATTATGTTTAATGTTAAGATGTTTTTTTTATTTTTTATTTGTATTTCTTGAAGTTCCACGCCTGTCGGCTTGCTGTGTGTTTATTATTTTGAATAAAATTTAGTTAGATTTACAACTTCATTTAGCATGTGTTAAACAATGTTTATTATATTTTTATTCCAATTCAGTCACCAAACACCACCTGTGGTCGGGGGTGGGGGGACGGGAGGTTAGAAGGGACTGAGTTCCTGCCCTAAGTCTAAAGCTGGCGTACCTAATCTATAGGAGGAAAATAATGTGCGTAATGTGTGAATTTGTGTGTTCTGTATGTTAATTTTTTGTTGTTTATGAAATGTGTATTTTATGAGACGAAGATTAGGGACTGTCCCAGCACTCGCCTAGATAATTGCGGGAAACCACCTAAAAAGTGCAGTTAGGACGGTGGATAGCCTGGGCTCCTGCCCTGTACCGTTGTACCTCCCCGATGCAGTGTGCGGCGCTCTAGCGCACTGAGCCATACTGGACGGGTTACCGCTACTGTATTTGTTAGTTTTCCGCCTGTAGCCGTTAACTGTGAGGATTTTAGTATCTGTGTTTGTGTCTGTCGGTGTGGGCTCATTTTCTGTGAGATGTTCGATGGGCCGGCCTTGGTAGCGTGGGGGCTAGAGTGCTAGCTCCACGTGCCAAAGGTCGCCGGTTCGAATCCGGCCGCGGGCATGGGTGTTAAGTGTTGTGTGTCTGTGTGAATGTCTTGTCCGTCCTGTGGCGTCCATACATTGGAAAAAATACACATTGAGCTGGCTGTATGGCCTCCGTTGCCGAATACCATTTAAAAAAAAAAAAAAAAAAAAAAAAAAAAAAAATGTTCGATGGATGTGTACTTCAATACTCCATGCGTTCTTCGTATCTGGTTTCCTCAACTGTGCGCAGTACATATTCTATCCGCGACTTGTATTCCTGCTACTGTCCGTTTCCTTGTTGAAGCTTATTTTTCTCCTGATGTCCGTTCATGGTTGTGCTGGTGGCTCACTAGCCAGCCAGACAGCGAGTCTCTGGTGCGTGGGAGGCCACAACATCCGGCGCGCCAGAGCCGTGTGAATTTACGGCCCATTAATAAAGAGAGAGCTAGGCGACACCTGCTGGACATCCACTACAGCTCGCACCAGGTCTAAGGAACACACGACCCACTCCACAGCGATCTCTAAATACGTCAGCAGAAACGGATAAACATATTTTATATCGACGACCCGTACTTATTTTCGTCGTTTCATAGGATGGGAAATGGAATCGGAGAATAGTCAGGAAACTTGTGTGTGATTTAATGGAAATTAAATCGATCACCCGATTCGATCAAGGAACTCCTAAATGGCGTCAAACTATGTCTGGATGCTGAGGTATATGCCTAGTTCCCTTCCTAATGTGTAATATTTTTAAGTTCAATGTATTGTTTACTGTTCTCTGTGTGAACACGTGACCATCCAGTTAACTTGGATCATTCCTGCAGCGTGATGGTGTGCGACTCCTGACTTGGTCTTATCTGGTTCGGGTTGGAATAGTGAAAGTACGTACCAAAATACTGGAGTTAGTTTACTATGAGATCCTACGACAATGTTGATCGACAATTCGTCAATCGGATGGGGGCTTTATACTGGTGGTGGTTAGATTTATTTCGGAAGAATAGGCTTCAAAGAATCGGCTCCACATTTTCAGCCTTTCCTTTCATTCGAAAACTAAGCTAAATCCACACGCAAGAGGGCGCTTTGCAGCCATTTACAGAAAAAGTTATATTCCTATGTTTTTCCATGCTACAGAATGAGAACTACTGCAATTAAATTTCACTAGACAGTAATTTCTCTACAACTTCCACCTACACCTGGTTTGCCGGTTATGACAGCCATAAAAATCTGAACATAAAATAATGGAAAGGGTGAAATGCGTTGCCCATCTACACAGGTATAATATGGCAACGGTCATTAAGAGGTCGCTAAGTTTTCGTCTTCAATTCAACGGACGAACGCATCATCATCAGCAGTCTCGTATGACCTCATGTAATGCGCAATGCGGCGAGGCTTCTGGTAAGCCACATGGTGGTTGTGAATTGGGCACTACTACTTATCCTACATTTACTTGTACTTGCATACTGAGGAAGTCAAAAGAAATGATGAGTCCCAAATGGAAGAAAAACTGATGAGATCTCAAACCAGATAATTCAATCTAGAGTGGCAGATATTGTTGCAGTTTCTGAATGATCTTGAGAGTAATGTGAAAAGTCTACGGTTTCAAGATAGAATAATTTGATAAATAATTTTCTTAATTTAATTAAGCATTTCTCTGGTAAGCTGCTAGTGAAAACTCTAAAAAAGGAAACCGCCCAAATGGTCCACTTTTACTAGAATTTCGTAGCGAGCTACTAAATTACCGCATTGAATTGAGAAGTCGTAACGTGGATGACTGGCTTAATACAGTGCGTATTGAGCGGAACGACACTTTATGATCCGAGCTCAGAGATCAGCGTCACTCATCGGTCACGAGCATCAATCGCTGAATGTACTGCAGGCAATTCAAGGCTACAATTTCGGAGTGAAAATTGACTGAGCTTTATCAATGGTTATATGTCGTGGGGATGATACCTGACAGGTTTATATTCTGCAGTTTAAGGGATTATATCTCCAATATTTTCACTTCATAGATCCATCAATTTTGTTTTTAGAATTTGCGCTTTTGGGTTATTGTCATTTTAAATATTTTATGGGAACTTGTGATGCCTCCATAGTCTGTTCTTCCCTTCTGCAACACTTTAATAATTGCCAAGACATACTCTCACATTTTTTGATCGTAGGCTACGATTATAAAACTAATATCGAAAAATCGCAGAAATCTAGAGTAAAATAAAGTTTATTGTAACAATATTTTTACCGTAGTTGCAATATCGAGCGTCTGGCGATTAATTTAACTGTCACGGAGCGTGGTGGGTGATCGGTAACGCTCCGGCATCGCATTCCGGAGGACGCGGGTTCAAATCCCCGTCCGGCAATCCAGATTTCGGCTTTGAATGGAATTCCAAAATCACTCCAGGTGTCTGCCGGAAAGGTTACTTAAGAATCCAGGGTCGTATTTCCTCTCTGCACTTACCTCCCGTTCTTTTCCGCCTCTAATCTCCCTGACGTAGACAAAGCGTAATAATAAAAATAACGGGTCCTTAAAAAACAGATATAAATGAATTACAGCAACGCTTTACAAAACAGATAATGTAAACATGAATCTGTGAAAACATTTTGTCTTTCAAGTGGCACAGAAATTTTTGGTTATTCGGTTGACTTCTCTCGTGTCGACAACTTAACGCTTTTAATTTTTGCCTTTGAGCTTTAACGTAATACACTTAGCTATCTTCTCTGCAGAATAGTTTATTCTTAAAAAGTTTCTGACAACATGAAATAGAAAACAGAGTGAAACTCTCTGCAGTATCCTCTACCCTCTTCTTATTGGGCCACGCTCTAAGATGATCTACGGACCAGGCAGAATCACGAAGCGTTCAGCCGGCAACCAGCAACCGCAAGCCCACATTTGGGAGTCCAATAAGCTTTTTACTTTTTTTAGATAAAAAGAGAAAGTAATCCGCTGTGTAGGGTAGGAAAGCGAGAGAAATTATGGGATATTTCTTCTCGGCAGGAAAGTCTTTGGGGCGCAGGTGGTGTAATCGTCCAGGCGGTACAGAGAAAGAGGTGGGGGGGGGGGGAGTTGGATTACTCGCACTTGCAGAGTCCGCACAAGGAGATCAAAAGAATGACGGATCTTTCGCTTTTAGACTTCCATCAGCTTTGCTAATGACGTGGCGTGAAGGAGGCGAAAAGGAGAGAAGTGAAATGGCGACGGGAGGCTCTTTGCGAACTGAGAGGGAAGCATACACTCGCGAGGAGCAGCAGAAAATCTCATTTGTAGCGATGACTGTCCGAAGTGTTTGTGCTGGTCGCTTTGACGGATCTGAATTCTTGCAGGTCCCAAACCTAACTTTCCTATAAAAACCCGTACATATGCAGAACCTTTTTTTTCTGTAATTGGGAAATATCAGGAAAATAGTTAATACCAACGAAAGGTAATGTATCCGAAGCTTAACTTTCTGCTTAATCAAGCATTTTCATTCTTTAAGCTAGAATCCTAAATGTGCTGTCGGAAGCGCTCTAACACTTTTCGCCTTATAAAACTAATTTCTTGACTGTCAACCTTTAAATTTTATTTGTGTCAAGTAATACACATACAGTTTACGCCATAAATTGTAGTTGCGGAGAAAAAATAACATTTTCTCCTTTAGGGCACAAAGTAAGCCCGATCTGGAAGGAATTAGGTAATGGCCTTTTGAATGAACCATTCCGGCATTCACCTGGAGTAATTTAGGGAAACCGTAGGAAACCCAAATCTAGATGGTTGCACGGGAATTCGAATTTTCGTCCTACCGACTGCGCTGCCAGAGCATTACCCCTTACCCACTACAATCTGTTTGACTAGAAGCGAAACGCTTCTAACAGAAAAAACACTATCGATAACAATTGAAATAGCATTATTTAAATTGTAAAAAATGACGATTGTCGGTTGCCTTCTCATTTCTCTCAAAATATAATTCTCAAAGTCTGTAATTCATACCGCTAAAACAGTTAATGCCAGAACAATTCCGTAGTGTGCGTTGCTAATCACGGTGTTATTTTTGTCATCTCAGAGCTGTTCCACTGTGCAATTTAACTTGCCTCCTGCGGTCACCACACTCCTGCTGCGTTGCCGGCCCACTGAGTACCAGCCACTTCCACTCGGCACTGGACAGTGACAATGGACGCAAACGCCACTGTGCGTGGGAGCGGTGCATTGTGGGAGGACAGGCGAGATTCCGCAATTAGTGCTACTCTGGCGTATGACCAGCAATCAGCACATCAAAAGGCAGCCGCCACTGTGCAAATATCACCTCCGGCGCACTGGCAGTCCATCCGATACAAAAGAAGACACGGCGACTTCAAAGGAAGAGACATGCGGGCGTTTTGTAAAGCGGATTACACACTGACCAGGGGAAAGTTTAAAAAGGATCCAGGGACACTACGCAACGATGAACTTGTGCTTTGGAGCCCGCCGTTTCATACTAAAGTCCATTTAAAACGGTTTGGAAAATAGGAAGCGTAGTAACAAAGAGCAATTTTACGAGACACTGAAGCTTCATGAAGCAAACCTTTACATTCACACTACTGATGGAACGTTTTTTTTTTTTTACTTATGGCTTTACGCCTCGTCGACATCGAGGTCATTAGAGGCGGGATGGGACTGGGGACAAGGAACGGGAAGGAATTAGGTCATGGCCTTTTGAAGGAAGCATCCCGGCATTTGGCTGGAGTGATTTGGGGGAAACCATGGAAAACCCAAATCTGGATGCCCGGACGGGGATTCGAACGGGCGTCCTCCCGAATGCGAGGCCAGAACATTAACCATTCACCCACCACGCTCGGTATCATGGTACTAATAAGATCATAATCATCATCTTTTCTTCCAATTCTAGTTTTTTCCCTTGACTTTAATCCCCAATCACGGCGAGATCATTAGAGGTGTGAAAGGATCTGAGGTAAGGAACATGTAGGAATTGAGCCAAGGCCTTTTGAAGGAGTGAATTCTTGAAACCATGCAAAACGGAAATCTTGATGGCCGGATGGAAATTGGAATTTGTGTTTATGGCGTATTTGTAATATCTGGTAACTGCTGTGATTAAGGTTGGAACGGAGGTCATCTATGCGGATGTCGAGTGCTTGACATCCGCGCATTCGGATGTTTTTCGGAAACGGAAGTGGGAAAATAAATTTTTAATTATTTAGATTTTAATATTTTATCAAAAATAAATTTAAAATCAAAATAAGTATATATTTTAAGCCAGTTTCTACATTTTTCCAAAAGTTAAGTCTATTCCTATATAATACTGCCATACTGATTAATTTTTGTCACGTCTTTTAACAACAAACAACGTGGGATGATTTCACAAGTGTATTAAATTATTTACGTAACTACGCTTCGGTATAAAAAACTAATCATTGTCGTATGAACTTTGCGGAGTTCGTAGCTCGACTAATTCAAGCGTCAAGGACAAGACCACGCCACCGCACCCCTCCGTGCTCACTTTTTTTTCGATATGACTATACGCCTCTTTGGGGTGGAGATCATTATAGACTTGAAACGATCTAGTTAGGAACGGGAAGGAAATCTGCCATGGCTTTTTAAGGGAAGGATTCACCTGGAGTGATTTGGGGAAACCATGGAAAACCCAAATATGGATGCCCGGTCGGGTATTCGAACCCACGTCCTACCGTATAAAGAGAAAAGAATAATATATATTTCAATGGGGGTGTAAGGGTTTGGGAGAGACTATACTAGTCTTTCCCAACCAAATGTCAAAATCTCCTTCACGTGGTGCACCCTGTCTGAACGGACGAGGCTCTGGCGACTGAAAGATTCCCGGTATAAGGAGTCACCCACAGCTTGCCAACGGCCTCCGAAAGGAGGGCGGAAGAGCGGGGAGCGGTCCAGGGCACCCTCTTGCCCTTCGGGTTGGAATCGGCCCCTAAAGGCGGATGAATCAGAAATGATCAACAGCATGGGGATGCAGAAGACAACGGGAAACCACTGCATTAAAGGGCCAATGGGTATCTCGAGGACATGTGATCCCCTCAAATTACATATATCATGATGACTTCTTCCTGGGTAAAATATACCGGAGGTAAAATAGTCCCCTAATCGGATCTCCGGGTGGGGACTGCTCAGGGAGGAGTCATCAGAATGGATAGAAACATTATACGAGTCGGAGCGTGGAATGTTAGAAGTCTGAATAGGGCAGGTAGGTTAGAAAACTTAAAAAGGGAGATGGAACAACTTAAGTTAGATGTTGTTGGGATTAGTGAAATTAAATTCTGGTCTGGGGACATGTTGCAACCCAGCAGGTTGTACGCACTAATGAACTTCCCCACAACAATCACACAGTCAGGAGATTTATAATTTCCAAGGAAAATGGCTACAACTAATTTGAACGCCATCCATGCATCTCTTTCAGTATCACCCAGTAAGTCTTCGAAATGGCTGTCAGCAATGATCTTTCTTATTTGTGGACCTTTGAACACACCATCTTTCTCTTTTGCATAACTGAACTCCCGAAACTTATTCCACATGTACCGAAAAGCATCTGAGTTGTTATGAGTTCTTAACGAGCCCCAGCTTTATATGAAGGCATGATAGCGTTGTCACGCTCAGCCGCGTAAGTTGCACGCACATCTTAAGCAGAATTACTGCCGTACCCACAACTTACCACTATCAAACTTCGAATCAAAGTGTGGTTCATATGCTCTATTCAGAAACGGTGTAAAAGTCTTCCGACGGGATTTATCTGTCAGATAGCCGCACACATAGCACAACAAATGTGGTGAATTCATGCAACCTCTCGACGGCATCCTTTTTCCCAGAAAATAAAAAATAAACAAATGAAATAATAGTACTGCGGTCTCAAAAATATTTCAGTGTATTATGTTCAGTGTAACTGTATCTAAAATAGACTGAAACACAAATTCAGTTGCATTAAAAATAACGAAAACCGACGAAATCATATTCGACGAAAGGTGTTCCATATAAATATGTATTTTTTTTATATATCTTCGAAACCTGACTTGATAGAACAGAAACGGTTTTCAGATTTGAAATCAGCTTCATAAAATACAATTCCAGTAAAAGTTTTGGTTTGAGGGCTGTTGCATACTGTTTCAAACGCATGTAAGTAGTTCCAGTTGTATCGTAGAGTACAATAGAAATATGTACAACATTACAAAATTAGGGTTATTTAATAAAAATGGTATTTAGTTAAGCAAATTGGAAGGAATGATTTATCTAAACACTCCACTCAACCAGTCATATTGATGGTCTCAGAAGCTAGTATGCTACATTGTACCAGATGTTTTGTTATTAACTCCGGCGTATTCATTTCGACTTTTGCTGTAGGAAAAAATGTTAATTCCTTAAAAAGGCTTGATGATGACTGCGGACAAAGAGACTTATGCTACCTAAGGCAGGAAAAGAACTAGACGAACGAAAAGAAAAATTGCATGCTTACAGTAATATTTCGTAACAACAGCTGGTAGGCGATCTCAAACAAAACAAATTGGTTTTAATTACAAGACATCAAGCTACGGTAATGGTAACATCCACAAACTAAAATTTCAACGTCCAAGGATGAAACGTAGACCGAG
>JARYHS010011408.1:102062015-102088327 GCA_031002005.1 Vandiemenella viatica
TTTGTATGTTGGATATTTCCTTAAATGTCAGAATTCTCGGAATCTTTTTTGATAAGTGTGGAACGATAAAGAATAATATTGCTGTAAGTAGTGAAATATGATAATTCTAACATCCATATTCGTAGCTTCTTTTTTAACTCTCGCGAAAAACGCTAGCAGATACTGGCCTCCCTCATGAGTAAGAAAATTCTACATTTCAGCACTAGAACCGTTCTTCGTAAGTCAAAGTTCGTGTGAACTATAACTTTGGTTGGCTTGTTAATTACTATTATTTTTTTACTTATGGCTTTACGAGACTTCGACGTCATTAGAAGCAGGAAAGGGCTGGGGACAAAGATCAGGAAGCAATCAATGGCCTTTTGAAGGAACCATCCCGGCATTCGCCTGGAGTGGAGTGGGGAAACAATGGAAAACCCAATTCTGGATAGTCGGACGGGTGTTGGAACCCACGTCCTCTCGAATACAATACCAGAGCATTACCGCTCACCCAACACGCTCGGTTTGTTAATCCCATTAAAAATCTTATCATGAATTCCAGTTACCAGATGAGGTCCACGGCTGTTGTTACTACTCTCAGTATTTCTCCTAGAGTACAGATACGTTCCTCTTTAGCAATTGGAAGCTTCAGTCTCCACGGTGAACTTGGGTGTTCTCTTCTTGAACAAAGAAACACTGATTGTTTGCTATCTGGAATGAAATTTGTGTTTGCCTCAAGCTAATAATGAAGTTAATTATTTTCTCAGAATATTTAATACTGCAGAAATTTTCAGTAAAGCTTACACTTTGAACAGTGCCAGTAGTTATAGCACGGAAAATATAGACGAATTGTGATGACGATGCTATATATGATATTTTATCAAATCCTTAGTAAGTCTAAAAACGTTTTCTCAAAGTTCTCTTAAGCATTGAATAAACACTGTGGCCTGCCTGCTACAGAGTTTACAAAGCTACTTTTGTATATCGAAAATAAGTTAACATAACGATTCAAATATCTGACAAATCGGAAGAACTTTTTCATAATATGTCGAAGTTGTAAGGTATAATAAATTTCCTATAATCACATATATTTACTCAGGAAAGGAATTATTTTCTAACAGTGTTAGTATGAACTCTAACGTAAAGTAGTAGGGGAATTCTTTTTTCTTTCTTCTTTTTATCTGAGATACTGCAGTTACAATTAAATCTTCCTGATAAACGCAGGGACAGATTTAAGTTATTGTGATGAGATATATAATTATGTCATTTTTCATCTACGTAGTAATATATTAAGAAACTGGCTCAATATATCTATTGAAAGTACGAAAGTAAATTTCTACCATCTCATCAAAAGCACACAGCGATGCGGTTGAATGCAAAATTTGCTCTAATTGTTATCCTGAAACTTAAGATTATTTTTCTTCAGAGAAGTTGTAATTGGAACTCAAGTACGGGGATGTTGGTCGTGGAGTAGTAATAAATTCTGAATTAGACGTTTTTCACAATTTCAACACATTCTCTATGGGTGTTTTTATATTTGTCATCAGTCTCTCGATTAGTCTGAAGCAATCCTCCTGAGCCAAAGACAAACAAACCTACGTTCTCACTTAGTTGTTTTCTATATTGTATTCTTTGCTTTCTTTACATGTCTTTCATTTTACTGTTTTGTTTGCTAACAAATTAATAATGTCCTAAAATGTGTCGCGATATCGTTTCTCTTCTATATGTGAGACTCTCCACAAGCTTGTTTTCTCATCCACCATTTCAAAATGTGGTTGATTTCCTGTTGATATCTGTCCAGTTAACTTTTAACATCCTTTTATTGCGCCATATTTTAGATGCCTCAATTTTTAATCTTTTTTGTTTTCCTCAAGTGCCACTTCCATTAAGTGGTGTGCTCCATACATGTTGAACCAGTAAATATTGGTTTTATAGCTACCATTTTCCACTTTTAAACTGTATAATAGTTTCGTAATTAAGAGATTCATAATTGCAAAATTAACATTACAAAGGTAATAAGTATCAAATTTACAAGTAGGAAATAAAACAAATCAAAAAGAACTATTTGTATTAGGCCAGGGATTATGCATTAGGGGTCATGCAACTCTTTAAACACTTCTGTATATTTAACCCACTTGATATGTTATTCTTTGTCAGTCTGTTGAAAAATAATGATTTGTAAATTCTGGAATCTTTCTTTTTTCATAGTCATGCGCAACAGAGGAGCGCGAATTAACTTATTTAGCGGATGTGTTGTTCTCATTTTCATCGTCTCGCTGATCTCTTTGCTACGTTCTACCAACTAGGTGTTTCGTCTTCTAATATACTGTTTGCTTCCAAATTGGTGGTTGTTGACCATGCTACTAAATCTGCATCTGTCCTGTATGATATCATCTGTGATTCCGATTTTCTAGAGATCCTTTTAGATTTCAATTGGCAAATTGTTTTTCGTTTTCAGTGAAATGGCCATGTTGAGAATTCTTTTGGTTAGTCTGTTGTTAATCATTATAATAATATAGCCGAAGAATTTAATTCGTCTTTCCTTGAATGTGTCTGATTTTTTTTTCGAATGCTGATAACTTACCACCTTTGTAATGTTAATTATCGAATTAAATATTTACTAGAGATAAAAAGTTTGCAGATGGCATTGTTCGTATGAGACAGCGCATCTGTCGTGCGCAGTGGAGACGCTTGTTATGCGCCTGCCGCCTCCCCAGCCAGTCTGAGCCGGGGTTCGGGGATCTCTGGGGATAACATTGTTATTCAGCCTACCCCGCCGACCCATGACCCACTTCCCAGAGCATCCAACCCAACTGCCACGCTGCTGCACGACCAAGTTTCATAAGATCGCTTTTTCCATCTACTCTGATATTCCAGACTCTGTCGTCTCCTGCACTCTGCGTACCAGCAATCCACATTAGATGGTTTACGTGATAGTTCCAGTTGATTATTCCGCTCTGTGTAGCCCCGTACAGTTCCTCCACATTAGATGACTTGCGTCATAATTCTAGTATGACTTTCAATCTTTGTCGTGAAAATAGAGGTTTCTCAAATACAGTAAGACTAAAGGCATAGCCCAAAGGTCTCCGTCGGTTCGACGTAATGACTTGCTGTGGGACCACAGGCGGAGACGCTCCTAATAGCCGACTCTCGTGGGACGCTGAGGTCAATGGCTCAGCCCGCCTCGACAGTCCGCAATCTGTCCGCTCTGCATTCTCGTTGCACGTGGAGGACGCATGGAGATGATCTCACCAAACTGGAACAACGTTAAATTCGGGTTTTTGGTTAATACAAAAATTAAAAATTCTTACATTTCCCATATAATATTGCGTAAATGGTAACTGGAGATTTTGAAGTTCCTTCGACCTTTAGTTTTCCTTTCATATTCGTGACTGTTCTTGAGATAATATCTGAAACTCTGTAAGTCGTAGTACTTTGAGCGTTTTTACCAGAATTGTAATGAACAGAAGGGAGGACGCCGGTTCGAATCCCCGTCCGGGCATCCAGATTTGGGTTTTCCATGGTTTCCCAAATCACTCCAGACAAAATGCCGGGATGCTTCCTTCAAAAGGCCATGGCCGAATTCCTTCCAATTTCTTGGGCCCCATCCTTTCCCGTCTCTAAAGACCTCGCTGTTAAGAGACGTTAAGCAGTTTAAAAAAAGTAACAGAAATTAGACCATTTAGAAATTAACTATACAATTTTAAAATTACAACCTAACTTTGTTTCAGATATTTGTTTACGACTAAAGCTGAGAAAGAGGAGAATGTTTAGAGAATTTGTTATCTTGGTTGTCCGTGTGAATCCGCGTCAATTTATTGAAACCTGATGTTTCAGCCATAATTCTGTGGTTTCCTTCAGAGTCATCCAAATAAAGCCACAGAATGATGGCTGAAACGCCAGGTTTCACTATATTGACTTGGTTCCACGCGGACAAGCAACATAGCATCGACAAAGTCTACGTAACCGTTTAGAGAATTTGTTCTCAAGAGAGCTGAGCGAGAGTGGTGGGTGAACGGTAACGCCCTGGCCTTGCATTCGGGAGGACGTGGGCTCGAATCCCTGTCCAGCGATGCAGAGTTGGGTTTTCCTGGTTTACCAAATTATTCCAGGCGAATTCCAGGATATTTCTTCAAAATACCATCGCCGAATTCATTTCCGTTCCTTGCCACCATTACTTTAATGTCTATAATCAACTCGACGTTGACAAGGCGTAAAGCCAAAAAAAGGAGTCTAGAGATGTGTACTAATACCATGCAACGATGCTGTTTATTGTTATTTCACTTGTAGGCGTTTCTTAAGGTTTTCCACTACTCCTGCTTCAATGACTGGTTTTCGATAAAAAAAAAAGGTAGGAAGAGAGTTACCGACATTAGATTAGTTAGAAGGATTAAAGACATTTTGGAAAACACTGCTGCATTGAGGTGGTTAACTTTATCGGAGGAAATATGAAAAAAAATGGATTGGAATAAAAAAACGCCATGAGAGACTAAGAGATCAGTGTGACAAAGACAAACGCAGGGGCGCTGGCGTTATCTGGCAGAGGATATTTAAGACAGTATTGTTTGGAGAGAACTGCAGAAGATTTATTTCTTATGAATCGGAGAGGTCACATCATTTCGTGATTGCACTAGCTGCAGGGCCGGCGTTAGGGAGGGGTAAGCGGGTCAAATGTACCTGGGCCCCGCCGGCTCATGGGGGCCCTGATCACTTGCTGTAGGGGCCCCCAGGCCAGAAGCCAGTTTGTAGAGCTTAAAAAAAAGGTCGCCCGCCCATTTTACCCCGGGCCCGAAATTCCTAGCGCCGGCCCTGACTAGCTGATGGTGATTATAATATTTCTCTATCGGTTTCAACAGATATGCGTTCCCAACGAGAATTTGTTAAATCTGTTATACTTATTCTGCAGAACACGGTCGGCAGGAAGAGGGAAGCTGTTAGACTATGTTCCACATATCTGAATGCCCAGATGAGCGGGTCTTGTGAATGTGCCACATGCGGCTGGCTGATCTTGACGCTGGCCTCCTGTCTGCATGACACGTGACCCCGCAGGCGAGTCCGTTAGAAATTCACTGCACTTCAGACAACATCCAGCCTGTGACGCCGTGCATTTCTACTTCCTGTGTACAATTCTATAAATATATACCGTAATCGGTCACGAATTTAATGTTCGTTCATATTTCGAAATCTGATGGAACTATTATCGACACAAACAGAGTAGTATGTAGCGGCTGGTGGCTCAGTTGTTGAAGCGATTGACTGGATCGAAACATACCCGGTTTGTATCACTATACCGACGGGGATTTTCAAAATCCCTTAATCAGACCTTCACCTCTGGCACAGCTTCCTGCGTAATGTAAAGTACGCAGGAACGCTTCCGTAGTTAGAAATCCACGTTAAACTTTAGGTCCCCTTCATCAAGGGTAAGGTAGGTAAGGAGGAAAGGAATTGACCTTCTTACCTCCAATATAAGGATCCAACCAACTTTCGAGTTGGGGACCCAGCTTAGCTTTTTGGAGTAGTATGTACAGTACGCAACACGTAAACTAGCAATTCTCCATACCGGATACGGAAAACAGAATTAATTAATTGCATAGTGAAAAAAAAAGATGAATGCAATTTCAGTGTGTCTGGTCATTTAAAAGTCGTAGTTAAAAATAAAACCGTCCACTCCCTTAAAGTGTAGAAGCATTTAATTCGGAATGTTAGAAGTAGTAGACAAATTGTGAATCTAACATAGCCTTAGGTGAAGCAAGAACTATTCCATCTAAGGTACCCTATAGTCTTCAAGCATCCATCTAAAAAGCATACTTTACTGAATGATTCGTTATGATTTGCCCATAGACTTCCTATTAAAATAGTGTGTTTCTTAAAAAATAAATAAATAAGAAAAAGTACTACGTTTGACTACGATATCATACGGTTAGTTTTGTTACTGCGGTGATCACAACGTATATATCATCTTTAATTCGATAGAATATCGTTTCGAGGAAGTACAGACAATGCAGTAAGTATATACGGTGTATTATTTAAAACCATCTATGTCCGCGGCCGTAGCCGGCAAACGCGGGTGCAGCTTTTTAACTCCTGCTCCGCCTGGGCCGCTACAGTATCGTGCCCACACTTCTCTGAAGTCTTAAAAGACCTCAGTCACAGAACGCGGCGGCTTTTATTACCTCCACTCTTATATCCCAATTGAAGTCTCCTGAGGTTCTATAAGTCCTCGCTTTTATCTGTTACTGGCGGTTAACCACAATGGTAATTATACAGTACTTGATTCACTAATGTTAAACTTCAGAGTTGGCGAGTTCTCTTGGCGACGGAGAATGATGCCTTGGAAATAGTTTTTGTTTTTGCTTATTGCTTTACGCCTCATCGTCGTGGAAGTTATTACAGGCTTGAAAGGACTGAGGACAAGCCATGGGAAGGAATTCGTCCATGACATTTTGAAGGAACCATCCTGGGATTTTCCTGGAATGAATTGGGGAAACCATGAAAAAACCAATCATGATGGCAGAGCGGGGATTCGAACCAACGTTCTTCCGAATGCGGGGCCAGAGTCTTACCGTTCTGCCATTTCGTTCGGTGATAGTCGTTGGACCCGGTTTTTAGTATTTCATACTAAAACATATAGATACTAAATTATCACTTTAATGTCGATTCCTGACCCATCATTGATTAATGTTATGGATAGACTTTTTTTTCTTTTCGTTACTGCAATAAACTTTCTTCTAACGTACGAGAGGACACAGGATGCCTCCGTCTAATTTTTAGATGCTTTTTTTTTTTAAAAAAAAAAAGAAAGTCAGCATCTGTACCCTCACAACAGCAATTTGTAATCCTCGATTTCGTTCAGTATATGTGATATTTGCAATGGAGATCACTTCGTACACATAACATTAAACTTAATTCGCGATGCTAAACGTCACAAACAATAGTACCAAATACTTTTTCGCTCATGCAACAGTACTTGAACCTTGCCTGGTGGACGAGTGGAAAAACTAAGCTTGTCGTACTTTCGACGTTCTGTACAGTGTTGAGGGCACAGTCGAAGGGTTTTATATTTGATATCTGATTATAGTTTTTGGCATAAAATCTGTTCTGATTACGTTTAGAGATGAAATATTTCATATATATGAACCAATGCCGAAAGATTTCACTTAATAGAGTAATGAATTATGAAAAGTAATTCGAAACGAATGCTAATAATTCGATACATGACATATTTTCTTCTGAGAGAATGAAAGCTTTTTGTCGGGAATATCTGACTAGCTTTTACCCGTTACTTTGGACGCGTGGACTTAAAATTTTATTGCTAGAATTGGATACTGATAGATGTAAATTAAGTAAAAGTTGTTCAAAAAAATCACGGAGTTGGGATGATATGACGGGGGAGTCCTCTCTACACCATTCAATGTATTATTGAACCTGTCTCATGAAGAGTATCAATTTGCAACGTGTTCAAAAATAAGAACAAACTGGGGGGGGGGGTCCACTGTGGAAGACTACCTACCTCAATTCTTCCGACAGATTTTTGTTTGTGGTTTAAAATTTTCACTTTCTGAGGACATCTTACCGATTGTACACAACGTTTTTGGTTTTTCTGTCCTTGGTTAAGATATATAGCCTATGGTGGTTAGAAACCTACGAGTTAGCTACATATAACAGCCGGTAGAGTAAAACATGTCTTTTATAAATATATCGCTGCTACTATCGATGTGTATATCGCTGGGCTTTGTTGATAGTCAACGCTGACTGTATTATTCAGTCGTACATTTAGTCTCGTAAAGAATGAAGATACGACAAGCGAACTGCATACTTGCGAAGCCATAGCGACACCGGTATGATAGGGCCGTTCTTGCGTTAGCTGAGCCACAGCTGACCTTGAGGAGTGGATCCTGATAACACCTGTTACTGTACACTTGTTACGCATAGCTCGCGTGACGTAATGGGCGAGCTAGTCTGCATTACCATGATAGCTATTAGACTCGTCATTAGTAAATTTAATACTGGTACATAATGATGCTTGTAAATAGTACAGCTACTTCTTCCTGCAGTATGTAGTTGGCAACGCTGGAGAACTAATCATCTTAGTGCACTGTGAAATCTGAAATGTGTATTAGGGAGCGTGCATAAACCAAGTAGCCCCATTTTGGCCTCGTGTCAACCCCCCCCCCCCCACGTAGTCCTACGTGGCTTTTGCCTCTACCCCCCCACCCCCCATGTAGCTTTTTTCCTTTTTGATTCCAGAAGACATTTTGCACTGTTTTCTGTTGTCAGACTATTGTAAATTACATAAAGAGATAATTAACTCATGGAAATAAATATTCACATGCTGTTGTGAGTTCTGTTCCTCATTTTAATTGTGAAAAATGTTATGGAAGGAAAGCTACGTGGCCTGGCTCGGAAAACCCCCCTCCCCCCACGTAGACCAGCGTAGCCTTCCAGCCAACCCCTCTCCCCCGCCCTGGACCGAGCCACGTAGTTTGTGCACGGTCCCTTAGTATGGTAATTTCACAGTAAGTTCGTAACCCACGAACCATTTTCACCGTTGTTGATTACACGGCGAAATGGGTACACGCGTTACGAACTGACTGTGAAATTACCATCACATGATTGTTTTAAGTACTGTTGCAAACGTTAATCTTATTTATATTTGCACCTTTATCCACCGAGCGTGTGGGTGAGCGGTAACGGTTTGGCCTCTCAATCGGGAGATTGCGCGTTCGAATACTCATCCCGCCATTCATATTTGGGTTTTCCATGATTTCCCCCATCACTCTAGGCACATGCCGGGATGATTCCTTGAAGAGCCATGACAGAATTCCTTCCCCCTTACTTATCGCAAATCCTTTCCCACATCTAGTTTTTTTTCGATTATGGCTTTACTCCAAATCGACGTCGAGGTTATTAGAAGCGGGAAAGGTTGTAGGACAGGGAACGGTAAGGAATTTGACCATGTGCTTTTATAAGAAGCTTCCCGGCATTCGCCTGGAGCGATTAGGATAAACCATGGAAACCCAAATCTGGATGCCTCCCCCCCCCCCTCCCCATGCGTGGCACGTAGCAATTTTCTACTGTTTTCTTTTGTCAGACTGTCGTAAATTACATACCGAGACAATTAAATGACGGAAGTAAATATTCACATGATTTTGTGTGTTCCGTACTTAATTTTAACTGTGACAAATAATATGAACGAAAAGCTACGTGTTGGCTCGGTAACCCCCTCCCCATCGTAGCCCGGCATAGCTGTCTAACTACCCCCCACCCCATAGATAGAGTCACGTAGTTTAGTTTCACCTCATCACGCGTGGCACATTTCTCAGACAGATGGAAGCACACCACTTCCTCCATTAGTACTTAGTACGACCAGGGAGTAGGTATAAAAAGCTTGGAGTCAGCAAACACGCGGTCGTAAAATCAATAGCTCCAGATATGACCATGCCAACGATGAATAAAACTCATCACAGCCACCCGACCACTATTGTTGCGGGAAAGGTGGTAAAGAAGAAGATCACACAAAAATAATAAGAATCTTTAGAAATTCTTCAGTACATAAAATTTGTAACTGTCTTGAAAATCAAGTTTTTTATCGTTTTATTTTTTAATCCCATTGGATTAAGTAACTTAGTTAACTGCGAAACTTAAGTGTATCAGATTCGTTACTTCCACTGTGGTTGCACCAAATCTTTGATACGTTTAGAGACAGGACACAAGAATTACTTTTTATTATTATTGTTAGAATGGTTGCCTTCAGATAGTTTTCAATAAATGTTTACAGATGAGAGTATTCCGACTGCCTTTCTGGTGCGGGCCAGTGACCTGCCTATGTGAGCGTGTAGGTATGTCCTTATCGTCTGTCCGCTGCCGCGGCGGGTTGCCTTATCTTAATTGCCTTCCCTATCAGGACAACCTGTTAGTCACTCGGTAATTGAGCCACTGAAGCGCGAGCAATGTAGTTGCACGACCTTATTATGTTGTCATTGATTCCTTTTTACTACCTTTTCGACTTGAGAACTCCGCGCAGTAAACGACCAGAGTTCTAAGTGCCACTTGAAGGTTGACTGCTGAGTCCCATTAGACTCCGTTATTCTCTAACTCTCCTGGTGCTGAGATGAGAATCAAATTTGCGAAAAAAAGTCAAGTCATTTGTTCAAGACATGGATGGCTGTGATTTTAAACATCGAAACAGGTCATGAAACAACATCAGGAATACCAGCTATTTTACATAAGTTCATTGTAAACGTTCACGCCAGAAATTCCCGAGTACGCGGGTTTCATCCCGGTCCAGTATACATGTGACGGCTTTCATTGGCATCCATGCATCACTCCAGAAAAGTGTCCTGATGATTCATTTAGAATTCCTATCAGTTCCTTGACCAAGCCTACCCCTGCCTAGTGAAATCCACTTCATTTATAGAAAATCTATACTCACCTGTCAACTCAAACTTGACTTCTGCCTCTCATTCTTATGAGATTCGATCATTTCAAAGAGAAAAATATGATTATGTATTAAATAGTTTCTTTTAGTTCTATAGTTATTTTTTATGGTAAGGTGTTTGACCTGGGATTGATGTGTCCTGGGTCCCAATCACGTTTCGTCAGAGATTTTAAAGGACTCTTCACCCATCGATCACCTCAGGCAACGCTTATCACTTTGTGTGAAGCATTATATGGAGAACTGTATGTATAATTCACCCGGTAAGATACCAAGTTAGGTCAGTCAAATACGGCACAAACACAATGCATAGTCGGGAGAAACTCCGTCACTTGATCATTAAAACCAAATAGATTTATCATTATTCTAAATTTTCATTCTTTCTCCAGATCCTTTCAAACATTTTCATTGAAATTCTTTGTAAAAATTATATTTCTATAATTAATAATAGAATGTGGAAAACATAATTATAGTCACTGTAGAACGGAAACGTCTCACATGGTTCGGTCGCCATGAGTGAATGAGAGATACCAAATGGCCAATTTTGGGAATGGACATCATCCGAAATAAAATAACTAGGAAGACCGTCGAGAAGTTGGAAGAAATATGCAGAAGAAGCGATGATAAGCCAAGCACCTCAGGAATTATACTGGTTGGACCGAATGTAATGGAATCGAGAATAGGAAAAATGCGACAGTCGTAAAAAAAAACTCGCATAGATATTATAACATGAAGGAAATATTGCTGAATCGGCACTTTAAGTATAGATGGGAAAAGAAGTCTTTGGAAGAGGCTTACAGAAAGAAGAGACAGGATGGTAGGTCATATTTTGAGACATCAGCATTGATTAATTTGTTTGTGGAAGGAACAATTGAAGATCAGAACAGTAGAGGAAGACGGCGATTAGAATATATGAAACCGTTAATTGAGGACGTTGGGTGTAAGGAGTATGTTTAGATGAAAAGGTTACCCCAAGATAGAAAGAGATGGAGGATTGTATCAAAATAGTCGAAAGATTGATGAAAGTTAAAAAAAAAAAGGATAAAGAAAGGTTCCACTTCCTCTGACCACAGGATGACATAGAAATACGTGGGCATGTACACAGAGACATGGAAATTTCCTGTATAAACGTTTCATTGACAGAAGAATGTGTGGACTGAAGTTCAGAGGCGCTTATGCAGCAACATTGAAACAAAAAATGAAATTAAAAAATTGTGTTATATTCCTTAGCATGAGCAGTCACAGGGTGGTATAGATGTACAACATTTATCTCTGACCATTCATCTTGACAACTGTTGGAAATTGAGTGATAAATGAGACGAGAGGTTTAACATGTACATGTACTTTGATTGTAAAGCTCTGCATAGTTAAGGTTGAGTGATTTTCTGAAACAATTTCTCGGAAAGACAAGCAAGATTATACAAGGGAAGTATTTCATTCCAGGTAATGTTTCTTATATGTTATGGCCTTCTTTTAGGATGTGGTTGATAGATTGAAGGCCTGGGAAAATCTATATAACAGTAACTTGGTCACTTGGTCTTGTGTGGTGATTGATCGGATATGAGAGTAGCAGCAGGTGAAACTTAGAGAGTGCTGGGAGTTAAGGTTCTCGAAGAAACAAGACAGGCTGTTCTCCCCGTCTCATCAATCATTCCGGGGCATATGAGAGTTTGCAGAGCAACTCGATCTAGAAAAGACATGTTAATACGTATAAGATAAAGAGTTACCTGACAAAGCCATATGCAAACCTATCAAAGTGACGCAGATTTGGTGGTAAAGATTGACACTAACCACTAAAATTATATAAATGAAATAGTTTGGGGAGATTGGGAATATAGTTCTGCGAATTCTGATTGGAGAACCCCGGTCCACGAAATGTTCCATTAAACTAAGATCATGGTAATGTGAAACATTGGTAACATTGATAATCACGATGAGGGATTCATCAGAGTGGTGAGGGGACTGTTGCAACATGTTTTGAGAACTGCTGGATGCTCTTAATGAGGGTAAGAAGTGTTGATTTAGGATTCCTTCACTCAGGAATCCAAAAGCAGCAACTACGGAGTGATGTTGGTTACCAGATATGTGAATTAAGGGAAATACGTGTAGGGTAGGGGTTCTTAGTGTCAAAATGGAACGGAATGGGAGGCAAGATTTTAAAAGGGGTCCTTGAGTTGGCTCAGATGACAGCTTTCTTCGTGGACAGTAAATATGGGGTGTCCAGGGACGTGACAATGGATACGTGTGTCAGTTAATTGACTCCGGACTTCGGTGAAATGGTCACTACAGTTCATGAGCACTGCGGTTGAGTCCTTGTCCACTGGTATGGTAATATTGGTAATAAGCTCCCTGGTAAAGTTCATTTCTCATGGGATGTGGTTGCAAGGCAAACTTGGGCGAAGAAATAATTGATTGGATTGATAAATATTGAATGCGTAGAAGATACTAGTTCTGAAAAAACAATGGTTAGTCCAGCTGAGATTGTTGTCCTGGAATCACAACATTTCATATTCAACTCTGGTGAGTTGGTCACTCGGGCGAGCTCCTCACTTTGAAGTATTTCCAAATGCTGCAGTGAACATCTGTTTATTTGTATCAACAGGAGAGGAAAATATGTCGGAGTAACAAGCATTTAAAACCGTGTGCAGGAAAGCTACTGCCTTTCGTAGTATAAATAACTTAATTTAACAAGATTTTAGATTAAAATATACCAGTAATGAACATTATTTGTCTAAAATTACGACTTTTTATACAGTATTTACTATTAGCCTACTCATTAAACCTGCATTGATGTAATGCAAAGTTAAAAAGTAACCGAAAGTTATGACTTAAACTAGAGTAATTAAACATCGCGAATGTTTTTGGAGATTAACAATTGAGTCGAGTTGCAAAAAAATTTCTTGCAGCATGAGGAAAGCATTTTTTGATATAAATTCCAAACTACCGTATCTGAATATAAAATCTACGACTATGGTTACTTTTTACCACAGTGTTTCATTAAGAACTTTAAGCAACAATAACACATTAATTTGAAGTTGTTAGCGAAAAGGAAACTTTTTTAGTAGCACATTTAAACATTCTCGTGTATAAATAAAGCACAAATATTCAGCATCTGTCTAAAAGAAACCTGAGACCCATAAACCGATGGCAGTAGTAGTCATATAGGATTGGAAGCAGGAATATAGTATCACAGGTAGGAGTGTTTATAAAATAGGTTGCATACGACTTGGTCCTTGTGGTCCTTGTGGTGTACTTGGCTGCATTTCTTCGATGTTATTGCCAGAAAATTGTTGGCATCAGTGAAACAAGCAGTGTAGCACCAAAGTTCATTACTATCCGAAACTAAAATGACTGGAAATTAATAATCAGCTTCAATGTGAAGAAACGTTATTTGTCATGTATTTTGTTTCAGTTTCTATAAACAACTGTTATCTCTGTTAAAATTGTTGCGGTGCCAACGATGAATTAAAAATAAATGAAAAATAAACAAGTTAGTTTGTTTGCGGTAGATATGTTGTACAAAAGAGTTAAAATGAGAGAGGATTGTGAACACAGAGACTTAGACAGCATTTTCGTTTGGAGCCAAAAGTTAGGTTATTAGTGTTCAGGAAGAAAAGAATAAGTTTGGTTGAGAATTGCTTGCCGAAGGTACGAAGTATAAACATTTTGCCATGTCAATTTCTAAGTTTGTCAGGGAACAATGGGCTGGTGGTGGGGACATTCGATCATCTACTGGACATGGTGATCAGGGGAGTAGGGAAAAAGTAAGTTTATTGGGATATAAAACCGTATGGGACCCACATTATGAGTGTCAAATATAGACGCTGGATTTGGTGTGAGTGGTGACAGACAGATATGATTGTGAAAATTAGGATACGACTCGGACTGATAAGTCAGTGGAAGACAGGATGTGGGTGAAGACACTACTTTGTATGTTGGTTGATGATGAAGGCAATGGACTTTACTTCTCACCTTGGGTTTTAAAGCCACATTAACCGATAGCAAACGGGTATTATGCGATATAAGTCGTTCGGATAGCTTCAGGCGTATTAGAAACGCTACGAGATTTCTATTAATCATTCTCGTAATTACGGAAAAATAAGCTTGACTTAAAAGAAAACACACCCACCGTGGGAATAAATTACTTCGCAAGAGTGCTTCTCCATCTAAATAAAGGTATGGTGACTAGAGTAATGCTGTAGGCAGAATAAATAAGTTGTCAGTAAATAACCTCCAACGCAACTGCTCTTTATGTTTTACTGTCGCCCGCGCTTCTCCTCTTTTCTAAGTATCATCCGCGCCGAATTACTTCTAAAATGTACGCTTAGTCTGCAACTTGGGTTAAATTATTTTAACGTAATTCTAAACTTATACAATCAACTAATTGTTTTCTCCATTTAAATTGTTGTTAGCAGTTTTGATAGTTGCACATCTGATTTTCTCGCAAAACATGTTCATATTAAAGACATCATCAAACGATGATCACTTTATTTAGTATTAGTATAGTGATTTTTTTTTTTTTTTTTAACGGATGTTGTGACAGCGCCAGTTCTGAACGCGTGTCAGTGAATAATGTTTCATAATATGTTTTCAATTTATGTACTTTACTTGTGTGTGTGGAGTGTGTATGTGTAAGGATAGGTAAGTATGTGGATTTAATAAATTTTTTCATTTGTATTTCTTGAGTTTCCACGCCTAGCGGGTTTCTGTGTGTTTATTATTTTGAATAATGTTTAGTTAATCAGATTTACTGCTTCAATTAGCACGTGTTAAACAATGTTTATTATATTTTTACTCCAATCCAGTCACCAAAGACCAGTAATGGTCGGGGGTGGGGGGACGGGGGGTGGGAAAGGACTGAGTTCCTGCCCGAAGCCTAAGCAAGCGTACCTAATCTATAGGAGCAAAATCCTGTGCAGCCATCCGTTTCCGAAATGTGTAAATTTGTGTGTTCTGTATGTTAATTTTTTGTTTGTTTATGAAATGTGTAGTTCGTGAGGCGAAGATTAGGGACTGTCCCAGCACTCGCCTAGATAATTGCAGGAAATCGCAGTCAGGATGGCGGATAGCCTGGGCTCCTGCCCTGTACCGTTGTACCTCCTCCATGCAGTGTGCGGCGCTCTAGCGCTCTGAGCCATACTGGACGGGTTACCGCTGCTGTATGTGTTAGTGTTCCGCCTGTAGCCGTTAACTGTGAGGATTTTAGTATCTGTGTTAATGAATATCTGTGTGGGCTCATTTTCTGTGAGATGTTCGATGAATGTGGACTTCAGTGCGCCATGCGTTCTTCATATCTGGTCTCCTCAACTGTGCGCAGCACCATCTTGACGACCGCAGTACATATTCTATCCGCGACTTGTAATACTGCTACTGTCCGTTTCCTTGTTGAAGCTTATTTTTCGCGTGACGTGCGTTCATGGTTGTGCTGGTGGCTCACTAGCCAGCCAGACAGCGAGGCTCTGGTGCGTGGGAGTCCACAACATCCGGCGCGCCCGAGCCGTGTGAATTTACGGCCCATTAATAAAGAGAGAGCGAGGCGACACCTGCTGGACATCCACTACAGCTCGCACCAGGTCTAAGTAACACACGACTGACTCCACAGAAATCTCTAAATACGTCAGCAGAAACAGATAAACATATTTTATATCGACGACCCGTATTTATTTTCGCCGTTTCGTAGGATGAGAAATGGAACCAAAGACTAGTCATGAAACTTGTGTGTGATTTAATGGAAGTTAAATCGATCACCTGATTCGATCAAGGAGCTCCTAAATGGCGTCAAACTATGTCTGGATGCTGAGGTATATGCCCAATTCCCTTCCTCCCTTCCTAATGTGTAGTATTTTTAAGAGCAATGTATTGTTTACTGTTCTCTGTGTGAACACGTGACCATCCAGTTAACTTGGATCATTCCTGCAGCGTGATGACTTGGTCTTATCTGGTTCGGGTTGGAATAGTGAAAGTACGTACCAAAATACTGGAGTGAGTTTACTATGAGATCCTACGACAATGTTGATCAACAATTCGTCAATCGGATGGGGGCTTTATACTGGTGGTGGTTAGGTATATTTCGGAAGAGTAGGCTTCAAAGAATCGGCTCCACATTTTCAGCCTTTCCTTTCATTCGAAAACTACGCTAAATCCACACGCAAGAGGGCGCTTTGCAGCCATAATAATCTGATCATAAAATAATGGAAAGGGTGAAATGCGTTGCCCATGTACACAGGTATAATATGGCAACGGTCATTAAGAGGTCGCTAAGTTTTCGTGTTCAATTCAACGGACGAACGCATCATCATCAACAGTCTCGTATGACCTCATGTAATGCGCAATGCGGCGAGGCTTCTGGTAAGCCACATGGTGGTTGTGAATTGGGCACTACTACTAATCCTACATTTACTTGTACTTGCATACTAAGGAAGTCAAAAGAAATGATGAGTCCCAAATGGAAAAAAAAGTGATGAGATCTCAAACCAGATAATTCAATCTAGAGTGGCAGATATTGTTGCAGTTTCTGAATGATCTTGAGAGCAAGGTGAAAAGTCTACGGTTTCAAGGTAGAATAATTTGATAAATAATTTTCTTAATTTAATTAAGCATTTCTCTGGTAAGCTGCTAGTGAAAACTATAAAAAAGGAAACCGCCCAAATGGTTCACTTTTACTAGAATTTCGTAGCGAGCTACTAAATTACCGCATTGAATTGAGAAGTCGTAACGTGGATGACTGGCTTAATACAGTGCGTATTCAGCGGAACCATACTTTATGATCCGAGCTCAGAGATCAGCGTCACTCATCGGTCACGAGCATCAATCGCTGAATGTACTGCAGGCAATTCAAGGCTACCATTTCAGAGTGAAAATTGACTGAGCTTTATCAATGGTTATATGTCGTGGGGATGATACCTGACAGGTTTATATTCTGCAGTTTAAGGGATTATATCTCCAATATTTTCACTTCATGGATCCATCAATTTTGTTTTTAGAATTTGCGCTTTTGTGTTATTGTCATTTTAAATATTTTATGAGAACTTGTGATGCCTCCATAGTCTGTTCTTCCCTTCTGCAACACTTTAACAATTGCAAAGACATACTCTCCCATTTTTTGATCATAGGCTACGATTATAAAATTAATATCGAAAAATCGCAGAAATCTAGAGTAAAATAAATTTTATTGTAACAATATTTTTACCGCAGTTGCAATATCGAGCGTCTGGCGATTAATTTAACTGTCACCGAGCGTGGTGGGTGATCGGTAACGCTCCGGCATCGCATTCCGGAGGACGCGGGGTCTATCCCCGTCCGGCAATCCAGATTTCGGCTTTGAATGGAATTCCAAAATCACTCCAGGTGTCTGCCGGAAAGGTTACTTAAGAATCCAGGGTCGTATTTCCTCTCTGCACTTATCTCCCGTTCTTTTCCGCCTCTAATGTCCCTGACGTAGACAAAGCGTAATAATAAAAATAACGGGTCGTTAAAAAACAGATATAAATGAATTACAGCAACGCTTTACAAAACAGATAATGTAAACATGAATCTGTGAAAACATTTTGTCTTTCAAGTGGCACAGAAATTTTTGGTTATTCGGTTGACTTCTCTCGTGTCGACAACTTAACGCTTTTAATTTTTGCCTTTGAGCTTTAACGTAATACACTTAGCTATCTTCTCTGCAGAATAGTTTATTCTTAAAAAGTTTCTGACAACATGAAATAGAAAACAGAGTGAAACTCTCTGCAGTATCCTCTACCCTCTTCTTATTGGGCCACGTTCTAATATGATCTACGCACCAGGCAGAATCACGAAGCGTTCAGCCGGCAACCAGCAACCGCAAGCCCACATTTGGGAGTCCAATAAGCTTTTTACTTTTTTTTAGATAAAAAGAGAAAGTAATCCGCTGTGTAGGGTAGGAAAGCGAGAGAAATTATGGGATATTTCTTCTCGGCAGGAAAGTCTTTGGGGCGCAGGTGGTGTAATCGTCCAGGCGGTACAGAGAAAGAGGTGGTGGGGGGGGGGAGGGGGGGGAGTTGGATTACTCGCACTTGCAGAGTCCGCACAAGGAGATCAAAAGAATGTCGGATCTTTCGCTTTTAGACTTCCATCAGCTTTGCTAATGACGTGGCGTGAAGGAGGCGAAAAGGAGAGAAGTGAAATGGCGACGGGAGGCTCTTTGCGAACTGAGAGGGAAGCATACACTCGCGAGGAGCAGCAGAAAATCTCATTTGTAGCGATGACTGTCCGAAGTGTTTGTGCTGGTAGCTTTGACGGATCCGAATTCTTGCAGGTCCCAAACCTAACTTTCCTATAAAAACCCGTACATATGCAGAACCTTTGTTTTCTATAATTGGGAAATATCAGGAAAATAGTTAATACTAACGAAAGGTAATGTATCCGAAGCTTAACTTTCTGCTTAATCAAGCATTTTCATTCTTTAAGCTAGAATACTAAATTTGCTGTCGGAAGCGCTCTAACACTTTTCGCCTTATAAAACTAATTTCTTGACTGTCAGCCTTTAAATTTTATTTGTGTCAAGTAATACACATACAGTTTTCCGCCATAAATTGTAGTTGCGGAGAAAAATAACATTTTCTCCTTTAGGGCACAAAGTAAGCCCGATCTGGAAGGAATTCGGTAATGGCCTTTTGAATGAACCTTTCCGGCATTCACCTGGAGTAATTTAGGGAAACCGAGGGAAACCCTAATCTGGATGGTTGCACGGGAATTCGAATTTTCGTCCTACCGACTGCGCTGCCAGAGCATTACCCCTTACCCACTACAATCTGTTTGACCAGAAGCGAAACGCTTCTAACAGAAAAAACACTATCGATAACAATTGAATTAGCATTATTTAAATTGTAAAAAATGACGATTGTCGGTTGCCTTCTCATTTCTCTCAAAATATAATTCTCAAAGTCTGTAATTCATACCGCTAAAACAGTTAATGCCAGAACAATTCCGTAGTGTGCTTTGCTAATCACGGTGTTATTTTGTCATCTCAGAGCTGTTCCACTGTGCAACTTGCCTCCTGCGGTCCCCACACTCCTCGGCTTATCACCACACTCCTGCTGCGTTGCCGTGGAGTATCAACCTTTTTCTGGCCCGCTGAGTACCAGCCACTTCCACTCGGCACTGGACAGTGACAATGGACGCAAACGCCACTGTGCGTGGGAGCGGTGCATTGTGGGTGGACAGGCGAGAGCCCGCAATTAGTGCTACTCTGGCGTATGACCAGCAATCAGCACATCAAAAGGCAGCCGCCACTGTGCAAATATCACCTCCGGCGCACTGGCAATCCATCTGATACAAAAGAGGACACGGCGACTTCAAAGGAAGAGACATGCGGGCGTTTTGTAAAGCGGATTACACACTGACCAGGGGAAAGTTTAAAAAGGATCCAGGGACACTACGCAACGATGAACTTGTGCTTTGGAGCCCGCCGTTTCATACTAAAGTCCATTTAAAACGGTTTGGAAAATAGGAAGCGTAGTAACAAAGAGCAATTTTACGAGACACTGAAGCTTCATGAAGCAAACCTTTACATTCACACTACTGATGGAACGTTTTTTTTTTTTTACTTATGGCTTTACGCCTCGTCGACATCGAGGTCATTAGAGGCGGGATGGGACTGGGGACAAGGAACGGGAAGGAATTAGGTCATGGCCTTTTGAAGGAAGCATCCCGGCATTTGGCTGGAGTGATTTGGGGGAAACCATGGAAAACCCAAATATGGATGCCCGGTCGGGTATTCGAACCCACGTCCTACCGTATAAAGAGAAAATAATAATATATATTTCAATGGGGGTGTAAGGGTTTGGGAGAGACTATACTAGTCTTTCCCAACCAAATGTCAAAATCTCCTTCACGTGGTGCACCCTGTCTGAACGGACGAGGCTCTGGCGACTGAAAGATTCCCGGTATAAGGAGTCACCCACAGCTTGCCAACGGCCTCCGAAAGGAGGGCGGAAGAGCGGGGAGCGGTCCAGGGCACCCTCTTGCCCTTCGGGTTGGAATCGGCCCCTAAAGGCGGATGAATCAGAAATGATCAACAGCATGGGGATGCAGAAGACAACGGGAAACCACTGCATTAAAGGGCCAATGGGTTTCTCGAGGACATGTGATCCCCTCAAATTACATATATCATGATGACTTCTTCCTGGGTAAAATATACCGGAGGTAAAATAGTCCCCTAATCGGATCTCCGGGTGGGGACTGCTCAGGGAGGAGTCATCAGAATGGATAGAAACATTATACGAGTCGGAGCGTGGAATGTTAGAAGTCTGAATAGGGCAGGTAGGTTAGAAAACTTAAAAAGGGAGATGGAACAACTTAAGTTAGATGTTGTTGGGATTAGTGAAATTAAATGGAAGGACGCATAGGATTTCTGGTCTGGGGACATGTTGCAACCCAGCAGGTTGTACGCACTAATGAACTTCCCCACAACAATCACACAGTCAGGAGATTTATAATTTCCAAGGAAAATGGCTACAACTAATTTGAACGCCATCCATGCATCTCTTTCAGTATCACCCAGTAAGTCTTCGAAATGGCTGTCAGCAATGATCTTTCTTATTTGTGGACCTTTGAACACACCATCTTTCTCTTTTGCATAACTGAACTCCCGAAACTTATTCCACATGTACCGAAAAGCATCTGAGTTGTTATGAGTTCTTAACGAGCCCCAGCTTTATATGAAGTGGAGGCATGATAGCGTTGTCACGCTCAGCCGCGTAAGTTGCACGCACATCTTAAGCAGAATTACTGCCGTACCCACAACTTACCACTATCAAACTTCGAATCAAAGTGTGGTTCATATGCTCTATTCAGAAACGGTGTAAAAGTCTTCCGACGGGATTTATCTGTCAGATAGCCGCACACATAGCACAACAAATGTGGTGAATTCATGCAACCTCTCGACGGCATCCTTTTCCCAGAAAATAAAAAATAAACAAATGAAATAATAGTACTGCGGTCTCAAAAATATTTCAGTGTATTATGTTCAGTGTAACTGTATCTAAAATAGACTGAAACACAAATTCAGTTGCATTAAAAATAACGAAATAACCGACGAAATCATATTCGACGAAAGGTGTTCCATATAAATATGTATTTTTATATATCTTCGAAACCTGACTTGATAGAACAGAACGGTTTTCAGATTTGAAATCAGCTTCATAAAATACAATTCCAGTAAAAGTTTTGGTTTGAGGGCTGTTGCATACTGTTTCAAACGCATGTAAGTAGTTCCAGTTGTATCGTAGAGTACAATAGAAATATGTACAACATTACAAAATTAGGGTTATTTAATAAAAATGGTATTTAGTTAAGCAAATTGGAAGGAATGATTTATCTAAACACTCCACTCAACCAGTCATATTTGATGGTCTCAGAAGCTAGTATGCTACATTGTACCAGATGTTTTGTTATTAACTCCGGCGTATTCATTTCGACTTTTGCTGTAGGAAAAAATGTTAATTCCTTAAAAAGGCTTGATGATGACTGCGGACAAAGAGACTTATGCTACCTAAGGCAGGAAAAGAAACTAGACGAACGAAAAGAAAAATTGCATGCTTACAGTAATATTTCGTAACAACAGCTGGTAGGCGATCTCAAACAAAACAAATTGGTTTTAATTACAAGACATCAAAGCTACGGTAATGGTAACATCCACAAACTAAAATTTCAACGTCCAAGGATGAAACGTAGACCGAGCCTTGAGGGTAAATAAACTTGAAACTCTAACTGTGTATCAGATTCTGTGTTTCGCCACGACGAACAACAAACCACACGAAAGCGCTGTATAGAAAAATTAAAACAAGCTAAACACATGACAGATATTTCCGGCATTCTTAGTCTTCCGGCAACGCTAATCACTCGAAAATTTACTTTTAGTATATGTATGAGGAAATTTAAAATACTTTTGAAACATGCATTCAGTGAGTATTAAATCCAACATAATAACAAAAATTAATAACACTTTATTACTCGTACTTTGTGTTACACAGTTCTGTATCAAATAAATCCTTTATTTAAATTATATGGTCCTGCTTCTGGAGTTACACGTTGTAAGTACAGTATATCAGGTGACAAGTCGTTATATTTCCTTATTGTTACAGCCATCAATTTCCGAAGGTGGTCCATGTCGAATAGATGAGATAATACATCGACGGGCTGCCTACATGGCTCTTATCACCTCGAACCGACCAACCATAAAGTCCTAAAATGGGAGATCAAAAGTTCAATAGAAATTTTAAGAACCATTTTCGGTCCAGGGTCCAAGTATCTCAACTACGGTTCAACGTGGGATGCTGAAACCACTTGCAGGCTATCAACCGAATGCATCTTTTGAACAGGTCATGTCCGAATTCCTAGCATTCTTTGCTGCAGTCCTGTTCCGACTCCAATAACATCAACGTCTATAAACCTTAACGACATACGAGTATTAAGGCCCATTTAGACGACCCGTTCCCGATCACCCAGTATCGTTCCCGCTCCCGATTTCACTTTCCTTCACCGAGAGTGGTGGTGTAACGGATAGCGTTCTGGCCTCGCATTCGGGAGGAAGGCGCGCGGTTCGAATCCCCGTCCGGGCATCCAGATTTGGGTTTTCCATGGTTTCCCAAATCACTCCAGGCAAATGCCGGGATGCTTCCCTAAAAAAGGCCATGGCCGAATTCCTTCCCATTCATAGCCCCAATCCTCTCCTGTCGCTACAGACCTCGCTGTTAGAGAGACGTAAAGCAGTTTTTTTTTTTTTAAACTTTCCTTCCGTCGACAGAGTGTTGCATTTAGACGACCCGTCGGCCTGCCCGATCTGGTACTACCATACTAGCGGCCTACCACCACGCGTATATCCGTCTAGCTCTGAAATTTGTACTTTACATTCAATAGTAATACTAGTAATAAAATTAGTTAGTCACAAATTTTATTAAAGTTCCAAAATTTAAATTAAATATGTATGGCTCAATATTTATCAAAATCTCAAATTCTTGGTGTAATCCTGACGGATTGACATTGTGCGAAAAGCCTAGGAAAAAGATAAAAGACGTGTGCCAAGCAATTATATTTAAAAAGGCTTATGTTCATTCACTTTAGACTCTTAGATGTGTTGAATGGTGAAGATTTCCGGAATTTCTAGCGAATGACACCTAAAATGCCTCATTTTTTGCGTCTTCGTTATGATAGAGGACATGTGAGGTTAGGGTTGCCAACCATACTGTATTATAAAGTATCATATTTTATTTTTGGCTGTTATACTTTTTCCTACGAATAAAGTATGCGAAAATACTTTATATCGAATAAAGTATACAACATATGAAACTGAACTTTCGTCTGCTAGTTTCACAACCTCTTGTAAGAACAAGTACCTATCCGCCAGCGATTTTTTGCTCGCTCGCATCCTTTGATCTGTGTAATTATCGCTTCGGAGTCGAGGCAATAATGGCAGACAATTCATATTGTTGTACTCCAGTCGACTCGTGTCCGCTCTCCGTTATTTCTGAACAGAACCATAAAGTGTGCGGAAACAATTTATTTTTGGTAAACTATACAATTCAATTAATTTCCAAACGACATGTTAGTGCTCGCGACGAAACGAAATAAATGCAAGATGGTGGAAAAGGAGAAACAGAGCGTCCATAAATTTAAAAATGAATGTTTCTTTTTTTATTATACTAGATGTAGAATGTGGCACCAGATGTAACACTGAAATTAAACCAACAATTAATAGCTAGTCCAGTAAGGCCGAAAATATATGTATTTAAGGCAATAAATAACTATTTTTTCCTTTATATTCTTTTTATTTTCCTCTTCAAAAGAAAAATATTTTTTTTAATAAGTGTGCTACTCTGTGTGAGGTGACACAAAAATTTTTTTGGGTCTTGTGCACCTCCAGTAACTCTAGCAATACTTATTTTTCTTGATTATCGGATGAATCCATCTCAAAATAATAGAAAACGGGTAACCAGACAGTGTGGGCACAACCGGGCGAGACTTTACACGGCCAGTTTTCGGGGCAGAGTGGTTGGGGACCGAAATACCCCCACCATTTCGCCCTAAATCGGATGTATTTTCCACCCAACCTCCCTGCCTGGTCTCGCGGCAAAAAACGTGACCAGGAGCTCGCTTTCAGGGCCGAAGGGGCGTGGCCACGATTTAGGGAGACCAGGTCGGGTCGTCTAAATGCGCCTTTGAGTTGGACAGGAATAGAAAAGCTTGTTGATCTGTTTTGAAATGCAGAAGTACGATTTTAAGAATCCAGCAACGTGGCTGCAATAATATTACCAGAAATTGCGAAGCATATTCATAAGTATCTCGATTAAATAAAAATAATTAGTCCAAGAAGAATTACTTTAAAGCGTTTTTTTTTCCAGAGACATCGGATTTCATACAAGGATACTACGTACAAATTTATACAAATACTCCTGCGATTATAACTTGTAGCACCTTTAGAACTAAAGTTTTCAAAACTAAAACTCATGAAACTAACTCGTCTCTGCCGATCGCTTATATAGGCGTCACAGAAAATTCCAGAATAATTCAAAGACTTCCGACCGACGTTTGTCGAATTCTAACAATACTTAAACAATTAAAATCACATTAAAACAATTAGAATTAAAACAACATCATTCACAATCATTATGAAAATTAAAGATATTTTCATACAAAATTATCAATATAAACCAGTCCAAACCGTCGCAAATTGTTCTTTAAACATCGTAGCTCACTTCAGTACTTAGATTACAAACTCTTCATGAATGTTTCATACGTAGTACTGTCCTTGAATATACTGAATAGTACTTACATAGTTTCTTCCCATAAAAGAATGTTCAGTTACACAAATTCAGAATTGATTGCAAGGGGGAAAAAAAAATACAAAACCATATTTACTCAGCTCCCAGGTTGCTACAAATAATTCTTAAAATACAATTTCATTAAAGGTCTAGGCCTGAGGGGCGTTATAACATGTTCTACGTATGACAAAATTAGATATTTCTCTTTTTAAGGAATATTAATCGAAAAACATGGAATTCTTAATTTAAAAAGTAATATCAATTGATACATAATTGAAATACCCATTTCAATGTAAAATAGCGCATTCCGTTGACTCAGTTGGCTACGACTCCGTGATGGTGTCCGGCGCTGACACAGGGGTAGGTGGTTCGAGTCCTGCTGGTAGAAGAAAGTTTCTTCATCAGGACTTGTCCCGCAGGGCAGGAGAGGTGGGGGTCGCAATTCCTAATCACCAGGACTGTGCACCAAAGCCCTAGATTAAATTTCAAACCTGCGTGTGGAGTGAGGGCATACGGTATCGCTCATCGTGGTTCGTGCTCCGGATGGGGACGTTAAGCCTTGCACCACGGGTGCCTTTCGGAAGAGTAGGCCTGAATGGTTTGGCACCGGCTTTCGGCCTATCCCGCCTTTCATCTTTCTACCACAATACTAACAACACTCTACACTTAACTCAAAACACACACACAATCACAGTCATAAACACTTGCGAAAGTGTCAAATGGGGGAAGGCAACAGGAAACTACCCCAGTTTCATCTCCATGGGACGTTACAATGTAGGGTTAGTTAAACAACCCCTCTCCCCTCCGCCGACAATCGTATACGGGTATAACACCCGAAGAAGAATATTAGTATCTAATAGCAGTAATTTTGAAACAATAGGAAGGTATCCTCTCAGAAACAAATAACAGCCTCAATTGCGCTAGGAGCCATAAGAACTGGCAGAAGTTGACCGCTTCACACACCACGCACACAAAAAGCCCGTGTATGCCGTCCCGCACATTTGGCGCGTGTCAGTTTTGCGGAGTGAGTAGATAGATTTGGAGCGCAGGAAGCTGGCAGTGTTTTCGGAACTGCCGCCTCGAGGTTTATAGCCTGTCAACAGCGCCTGTAACTCAGG
>JARYHS010011408.1:102089327-102123182 GCA_031002005.1 Vandiemenella viatica
GTCTCGCGGCAAAAAACGTGACCAGGAGCTCGCTTTCAGGGCCGAAGGGGCGTTGGCCACGATTTAGGGGAGACCAGGTCGGTCGTCTAAATGCGCCTTTGAGTTGGACAGAATAGAAAGCTTGTTGATCCTGTTTTGAAATGCAGAAGTACGATTTTAAGAATCCAGCACACGTGGCTGCAATAATATTTCCAGAAATTGCGAAGCATATTCATAAGTATCTCGATTAAATAAAAATAATTAGTCCAAAAAGAATTACTTTAAAGCGTTTTTTTCCCCAGAGACATCGGATTTCATACAAGGATACTACGTACAAATTTATAAAATACTCCTGCGATTATAACTTGTAGCACCTTTAGAACTAAAGTTTTTCAAAACTAAAACTCAGCTAACTCGTCTCTGTCGAATCGCCTTATATAGGCGTCACAGAAAATTCCAGAATAATTCAAAGACTTCCGACCGACGTTTGTCGAATTCTAACAATACTTAAAATCAACATTAAAACAATTAGAATTAAAACAACATCATTCACAATCATTATGAAACGCACAGAAATGAAATTAAAGATATTTTCATACAAAATTATCAATATAAACCAGTCCAAACCGTCGCAAATTGTTCTTAAACATCGTAGCTCACTTCAGTACTTAGAATTACAAACTCTTCATGAATGTTTCATACGTAGTACTGTCCTTGAATATACTGAATAGTACTTACATAGTTTCTTCCCATAAAAGAATGTTCAGTTACACAAATTCAGAATTGATTGCAAGGGGGAAAAAAATACAAAACCATATTTACTCAGCTCCCAGGTTGCTACAAATAATTCTTAAAATACAATTTCATTAAAGGTCTAGGCCTGAGGGGCGTTATAACATGTTCTACGTATGACAAAATTAGATAATTTCTCTTTTTAAGGAATATTAATCGAAAAACATGGAATTCTTAATTTAAAAAGTAATATCAATTGATACATAATTGAAATACCCATTTCAATGTAAAATAGCGCATTCCGTTGACTCAGTTGGCTACGACTCCGTGATGGTGTCCGGCGCTGACACAGGGGTAGGTGGTTCGAGTCCTGCTGTAGAAGAAAGTTTCTTCATCAGGACTTGTCCCGCCAGGGCAGGAGAGGTGGGGGTCGCAATCCTAATCACCAGACTGTGCACCAAAGCCCTAGATTAAATTTCAAACCTGCGTGTGGAGTGAGGGCATACGGTATCGCTCTATCGTGGTTCGTGCTCCGGATGGGGACGTTAAGCCTGCACCACGGGTGCCTTTCGGAAGAGTAGGCCTGAATGGTTTGGCACCGGCTTTCGGCCTATCCCGCTTTCATCTTTCTACACAATACTAACAACACTCTACACTTAACTCAAAACACACACACAATCACAGTCATAAACACTTGCGAAAAGTGTCAAATGTGGGAAGGCAACAGGAAACTACCCCAGTTTCATCTCCATGGGACGTTACAATGTAGGGTTAGTTAACAACCCCTCTCCCCTCCGCCGACAATCGTATACGGGTATAAACACCCGAAGAAGAATATTAGTATCTAATAGCAGTAGCGAAAGTTTTGAAACAATAGGAAGGTATCCTCTCAGAACAAAATTAACAGCCTCAATTGCGCTAGGAGCCATAAGAACTGGCAGAAGTTGACCGCTTCACACACCACGCACACAAAAGCCCGTGTATGCCGTCCCGCACATTTGGCGCGTGTCAGTTTGCGGAGTGAGTAGATAGATTTGGAGCGCAGGAAGCTGGCAGTGTTTTCGGAACTGCCGCCTCGAGGTTTATAGCCTGTCAACAGCGCCGGTCCCTTCAGCCTGACAAAAACAGCCATGACAGACTGCCGTCGTGTCCGCCGGATCTAGTACTGCGGCACTATAGCCAACACTCTTGTCAGCGTTTATTGTTTTATGGGGCAATTCATACGTAATGGCCAAACTCACGCGGAAGTTCGCGTAGCTGAGGACGATCGTAGCACTCAATTATCATAGAACTTTTGCGTTTCTATTTTCATCAGTATTATTAACTGTAAAGCGAATGATTACCAGTATATCGTATATGCAGTTTTCTCGTATATCGGGTTTTTAGACAATTTTATATCCGAGTCGTAATACACGATTAAATTTTTTCGTTAGTACTGTTTTAAACCAGTAGCCTGAAATTCGAGATCTTTTAATACAACAGAACAACGTTTCAGAATAGGCTAAATATATAGGGCCTATATATATTATATATATATATATATATATATATATATTATATATATTTAAAAATGGCATTTCGTATTTAAGAAGGTTAATTTAACTGAACAAACTGTATTTGCACCCAATGACAGTATTTTAGTAGGAATAAAAGATACATTATTTCCTATAAGAATATTTTGTGACATGTTACGAGACGTAACAGATTTTATTAGGAAATACTCGTACAAAAATTAAAGTATTATGGTATAGAGAGCATTGTTAAAGAATTGTTTAGCTCCTACCTTCTGAACAGAAAGCAGGAAGTATCACTGCAATATTTTAACTGTACGTCATATAGTATACAGTCTCTTTGAGCGACGAGTTCATCATATGTAGAGTACCTCAAAGTAAATACTGGGGCCACTATTTTTTTAAATGTATTTAAACGATAAACTTTGTTTCAGCAGAAAATTCTACATATGTCAGTTTAAAAATTATACAATATATTGAGCACAATTATTACTTATAATACTGCAATAAGTAAGAGGAACACTTCGACAAACAAAAAACGCTGTCATATTTATAAATTAAACATTCTAATGCCCATCGTATTTGAGCGCAGAGATTTTGTGATCCCTCCGCGTTCAGAAATTATTGTTTCGATTTTAAAGCATTGTATCCTAAATGTTGCCACATATTTGTATCTACCTACGACATCAAATGCTACAGCTGAGAACTCAGACTGTGTGGTGGATGCCTTGGTGGGCAAACCACATTACAATTATCTTTCATACCTTTATGATTAATAATTGTGGATTTTTAATTTTAATTTTTATGAAGGAGTGAAAATTTATTAATTTTGCAAGAATTTCGACGTTAGTTGGAATTCAGGTAAATTGTCACAATATGACATTTATTTTCTTATCACTGGCGATTACAAGTCCGAGCGAATTTACCGTTAACATTAACACAAATTGGCAAAGTCATAAAAGCAACGCTCAGAGTTACAATTAGCCGTCATGGGCAAGCAAACAATTATATATTTACTTTTAAATATCTCAGAATCAAAATGCAAGAAATAATGACAACTGGAAACAATGAAAAATGCAAGTTATGACTACCTCAGACAAAGGCATCATAATACTGTGACTTTACAGTTAAAAAAAGAAAATCATGGGCGCCAGAATGAACAATATATCATTCGAAAATAACTAGTTCTGGCAAATTATGCCGCTAGCTCAGGGGTTTTTACAATTACAAAGTGAGAACATGGACCTATCCTCTCAAAGTCGCTTACGGGTTCTGTTTCACGGAATGCACAATCACATGGCTTGGTCGTAATCAATTACCATTGTAGTTCTGCGTCTGATGTCTGTGATGAGTGTAGCGGACCCACGATATGTGAGATTATCTCACAAGTCGGCTATAGGCATCTCTGGTCTGGCAATGCGCATCATCGCATTACCGGCTGTGTTGCGGTGATAACCTTGCTCCAGCAAGGCAAGCTGCGGTTAGCGAAAGAAAGTCAACTTTCCAAGTCAACCTCATACTGGTGCGATCGAAGTTAGAATGTCCAGCTCCTCGCTCTTCGGTCCACGAGGAAACTTCTTGCTCCGCCCACTTGTAGTCTCGAAGCTCACATACAACAAAAATTCCCAGGATTTTGAGTTATACGCTCATTTTGATTGGACCTTCAGGTCGGCACCTAATGTCACGTGATATCCTCGATATGTGATTTGGCCAAGAATCCAACAGAGGTCGGACATATTCGGCTAAGTTCGCCGGGACGAGAGAACATTCGGGTTTCGGACGGCAGGCTTTTCCCGCCAGAGTGACGTCGTTGACCGCCCATCCCCAGGGAGCAGGGTGTGTGGTCTGGCAAATCCCAAATCCGCGACTTTTTGTCGCCAAGGCTCGGGAACACCAAGATTAGCTTCAAGCCTACATAGCTCAATAATTCTTGAATATTCGCTTTGCTACGATACACTGTATAAGTTCACCCATTTCATTACAGTCCTCACTTGGAATCTTGCGTACTTTATAAAAATTACAACAAAAATCTATTCACGTGGTCGCCCAAGATTTATGTAAATTACTCTTATATTATTACATATATAATAAAAATGCACCTTGTAACGTGGCGACAGCGCGGCTCGTTACAATATGGCCGGCCGTTGGTGAAAAATGAAATTATGGTACAATAATTTTATTTTTAACTACCTAATTCTATCTCCATTGTGACTCAACAAAAACTTAAGCATTTTTATAATTACATTAATTTTAATGTGATTTCCAATAACCATCGGTATTCCTGCCTTGTAAGGTGAATATATAACGGGATCATATGTCCTTTTTGGCCGTCTTACAATTCTTTACAAACAGAAGCACGTGAATTCAGGTAGCCTTCCCAAATATAAAGTTATATTAAACAATACTAAAATATACATGAAAAGAAATTATTTACATACATGTTTAAATAATAATAATCTTGAAAATATCTTGTATCAAATCTTATCATTAAATCACTAAAATGAAACACATTAATAAAACAAAACATTTCAGACACTTATGCAGAAAGTGGTTGAACTATACATTGTATTTACAATTTAGCGTGATGTTTTACTCATGTGCATAAAAATAATTCTGCCTTCAACAAACATCCATAAAGATGCTAGAGGTGAGCGTAAAATATCTCATTACATTGCGCGGTTTTAATCTCAAAACAACGGAATAGTTTAGTCGGATTCGGTGACGTGATTTGCGTCATGACCGACGGTTAATTGAACAAGCATTTCATAGAGAAGGTGTGTTCGTGTTCATGGTCAAACATCACTAACTGTAATCTTAGATTTTAATGACGTGGCATTTACTTATAATTCAACGTGGTGTGGAATGAACGATGTAAGTGCATGTTTTCGTCTGTTACGTAAATTATGAACCTTACTGGTTGAATGTTAGGTGGTCTCCTAATTAGTCTCTCAGGTGTCGACATCTCTAACTTTTAACATACCGTCTGTGAAGTGATTGCGAATTTTATGGCGAAAGGTACCTGTATTTGCTCATGGGTATATGTAATGGAATTTCTATAAAATTTACCATTCCCATATGAGACATTATACACATTATGCGGTTTGACGTGAACTTTCATCGTCAACCAAAGTCGTTGTAGCATCTTTGCATACAAGCGAACCCTGCACATAACCACTCCGCACATAAATGAAAGGATAATGAATAGCGTAACTATCATTCCTCAGTAACATTACGATTCCTTCACAACGGGTCTATTGATGACTCGAGATTATCTTGACATTCAAAGAATATAATATTTCTCTTTATTTAGGAGTTATTATAACCGTTTTAACATATCGTTTACTCCACGTTTTAAGCCGGAAATCCATCCCAGTTAGCGAATATTTTCCTTTTATACACTTATGCTTCTTTAGCTTGTATGAAAAAGGTTATAAGCTTTGTGCATAGAAAGGTCCGATCTCAGGTGTTCCTTTTGCCAATACAAAGCAATTTTGAGATTTCACGCTAGCAGAACACTACAAATCTATATAAAGCAAAAATATAAACATTGCAATTATTTTCGGTGAGTACACACAATTCTGAGCTAAATGTGTACTGTCCAACAATAGTTTTATCTAATTTACGGAATACTATACAATTTACAGTAAGGGTACGCGAAATACCGCTAGAACGAGGCGTGGAACGACTTGTTTCCCTTCTCATTCATTCTTGGGTATTCGCTACCTGCGAATTCTCGGAAACTGCAGGTTGAGTTCAGCTGCCTATCTGCGCTGATGAGCTAAGCCGTTCGAGGGTAGCTGTCCCCAGCTCTTTCGAAACCGTTACTTTGTATGAAATGATATAGCATGAAAAACTTCGATATCACCAATAATCTTATTGTTCACGTCTTCACCATCTGTGCAATTATCATATACAAAATTCCCTTTTAATTGAAGTTAGCATCAAATATAATTACCTTAACTTGCAAAGTTAGCTGAATTATTGAATATATCCCGTAAATAAAGTTTTTCCCCTTTAGCCTTTACAAACGCAGTCGCCTTTAACTTTTTGCTCTTCGACCTCCCTCTATCGTTAGCAAAATAACAGCAAGGTATTGTGAAAACTCTCCTTTATATCTGTAATCCAACTTAAGATTCCTAATTTCTGTGATGAGCAACTCAATTTAAACAAATCTTTCTGGCAAGGTTTCGTGTTCTATAGGGCATTATCTATGGCACGTTAGCCACCCTTTACAGATACACACAAACAAAGAAGTAAAGTTCGTTGACGAGATAACTTGCGATCTTCGATCAACACAGACAAAGCGATATTACGCTCGCTGTACACTTCTGCTCAGAAAAGATAGAATGCAACTACCTAAGGTAAAACGTTACATCGAACTCATGCATCACAAAATGTTGAAACCCTTTTCGTTTATGTCACAGAATACATCTTAGAAAGCATATCACAATGTTTGTATCGCTGTCAGATTCATTGTGATTGCGAAGACAAGAAATTGTGGTTGCTAATGGTGCTTCATTTACCGCGAGTGCGTATCAATTTATCTGGCTCAGGAAAACATTTAATATTTCAGGATTTTTATCAAATCAAGTCCAATTAACAGCGTGAAAGTCAAAAGTGACTATTAATATTTCACGTGGACAAAATATAAAGTTCGGAATAGCGAAATAAGCATTAAAAATTCCGAATATGGAAATATCCTAGGTAGTTTTAACTGTAAGTGCAAATTCGCTAACTTGAATTTCGTTTGATTTTCCATTTATCTAATCTTTCCAGCAAAACAGACGGTTTAGACTAGCGAAACCGGCATCGGCGTTTTTCAAGCATGATTAATTTCGGTAAGGCGTCTAACGTCTAAAAGAATGTGTACTGTACATTTAATTTCCCCCTCTTTTTTTTTTTTGATTCAAATCGGTCAATTCATAGTCAGCCTTTTCGTCAACGTATTTTGCATGCTACACAACTTGTTAAACAATGCCTACAAGAAGAATTTGAGACGTCCATGGATTCTTTTTATCACATAATTCCTTTCGGAATACACGCTCATCGCATATTTATTGAATGCGATAAAACGCTGATGCGAGGCGAGAAACGTTTGGCACTCAGTGATGACCCTAAGGCCAACATCTGCGCTCCCTAACAAAATTCTCGGAAGAACGCATATGTGCTAGTGGATCCCTTAGCCTTGCTAATGGGCTCAGCTGACAAACAGGTACCTGTGTTACACAACATTCTCGTCTGTCTTCCCTTCCAGCTGATTTCATTGATCTGCCAGAATTTAGTTTCTGCAGCAAAATACTTGTCTTTTGACCTGAACGGGCACAGAAAAAATTTCCCGTTGTTTTTCGATCATGGCGGTGTATATGCTATCATGCCTTTCTGTTCCATGGATACTCAAACCGAAACGCTTAATACAAGTTTTCCGGAACTGCGCGTCTGACCAGACGCATTCCGTACTCACAATTGCGATCTGCAGTGACTTTTGCACTGTATCAACGCTTTTGCTGCCACTATGCTCAGTAATCTGCCGCGTCACTGTCACGTCTTCGAGCAGTGTCCGATTGAAAATTTGTATTTCCGGAACTGCTTCGACATACAATCGACAGACGTAATGGTGGAATGCTCGCCCTTCCTCAGAGCTTACCAGCTGTTGGTCTGTATTTTGGGTTTGCTCCACTTGTGCAATTTCGATCCATTCATCAGTATCGCGGTAGTTGATACCTCTGTGTGTTTTTGTGTTTCAGAACGGAAGGTGGATAATTTCACGTCCAAATTTGTTAATATCGCAGTTTGCGAATCAATACTCTGCTTAAGCAAATCCGAATTTCTTTTAAATTCTTCCCTTTGTGAATTAAATTGTTGGCTAAGCAAATCTGAATTTCTCTTATTTTCCTCTTTTTGTGAATCAAAACGCTTGTTTAATTCCAGAAATTGCCTGCTTGATTCCTGCCTTTGTGAATCAAATTGCTGCCCCATTGCAGTCATCAACATGTTTATCATTTGCTGTGATGGGTGTGACGACTCTACGGGATTTTGTGTTATTTGTTGTGTCTGTTCTGAATGTGCGGGCGTGTTCTGTATCATCTCACCGACAGGTGAAGGAAAATTTTGCATATTCTTCCTGTGGCGACAAAGTAGACTGCGAACTATATGAGTGGGTCGGAACTTCAGAAATTGCGTGCCCCTCGCCTGCAGCCAATATTTCGCTTTGTTCCGTTAACTGAACCTCGTTCACGATTTCGGGAGATTTTTGCCTATCAGACTGATCTTCCATATCGAAATCTTTTATCGTACGAGATCGTAGCTTCATATGAACACACAAACAATGAATTTACACCGCAATTGTGCAATGACGAAATCTAAATTCACTAGCAACAAAAATACCGCGAATTTCAATACACACAAATACATATACCCCTCCAAAATACAGCAAGAGAAAAGCAACGATGAATCATGCAACACAACACCATGAAAGCAGACTTACTTTCAAACACATGGGCAAGACATGCGTGTCTTTAATTTTCTTACAAGCTACCATGCATTAAGAAATCAACACTGACGTTACTCATTTAAAATTTTTAAACTGATCACAAAATTGTTACAATACAAAGTGTATTGCATCTCAATTGAAATACACAAATGAACTTCCTTTTAAAACGTTGAAACAAAATAAATTTTATGCATTGAAACAAAATGAACTTTATGCATTAAAATATAAGTGAAACATCAAAATAAAATCTTGTATGAATTTCTATTGACTACAAGAATGATAAAACAGCCAAAAACCATGTGCAACATTCCATGAAACTTTCCGAATTTTGGGCTCCAAATAGTATTAATTTGAATTATGCCACCAAGTTCGCAGACATTAAGAAGTAATGTCTCATCTGGCACCAGCGTTGGGCGACATTATGTGGTGGATGCCTTGGTGGGCAAACCACATTACAATTATCTTTCATACCTTTATGATTAATAATTGTGGATTTTTAATTTTAATTTTTATGAAGGAGTGAAAATTTATTAATTTTGCAAGAATTTCGACGTTAGTTGGAATTCAGGTAAATTGTCACAATATGACATTTATTTTCTTATCACTGGCGATTACAAGTCCGAGCGAATTTACCGTTAACATTAACACAAATTGGCAAAGTCATAAAAGCAACGCTCAGAGTTACAATTAGCCGTCATGGGCAAGCAAACAATTATATATTTACTTTTAAATATCTCAGAATCAAAATGCAAGAAATAATGACAACTGGAAACAATGAAAAATGCAAGTTATGACTACCTCAGACAAAGGCATCATAATACTGTGACTTTACAGTTAAAAAAGAAAATCATGGGCGCCAGAATGAACAATATATCATTCGAAAATAACTAGTTCTGGCAAATTATGCCGCTAGCTCAGGGGTTTTTACAATTACAAAGTGAGAACATGGACCTATCCTCTCAAAGTCGCTTACGGGTTCTGTTTCACGGAATGCACAATCACATGGCTTGGTCGTAATCAATTACCATTGTAGTTCTGCGTCTGATGTCTGTGATGAGTGTAGCGGACCCACGATATGTGAGATTATCTCACAAGTCGGCTATAGGCATCTCTGGTCTGGCAATGCGCATCATCGCATTACCGGCTGTGTTGCGGTGATAACCTTGCTCCAGCAAGGCAAGCTGCGGTTAGCGAAAGAAGTCAACTTTCCAAGTCAACCTCAGACTGGTGCGATCGAAGTTAGAATGTCAGCTCCTCGCTCTTCGGTCCACGAGGAAACTTCTTGCTCCGCCCACTTGTAGTCTCGAAGCTCACATACAACAAAAATTCCCAGGATTTTGAGTTATACGCTCATTTTGATTGGACCTTCAGGTCGGCACCTAATGTCACGTGATATCCTCGATATGTGATTTGGCCAAAGAATCCAACAGAGGTCGGACATATTCGGCTAAGTTCGCCGGGACGAGAGAACATTCGGGTTTCGGACGGCAGGCTTTTCCCGCCAGGAGAGTGACGTCGTTGACCGCCCATCCCAGGGAGCAGGGTGTGTGGTCTGGCAAATCCCAAATCCGCGACTTTTTGTCGCCAAGGCTCGGGAACACCAAGATTAGCTTCAAGCCTACATAGCTCAATAATTCTTGAATATTCGCTTTGCTACGATACACTGTATAAGTTCACCATTTCATTACAGTCCTCACTTGGAATCTTGCGTACTTTATAAAATTACAACAAAAATCTATTCACGTGGTCGCCCAAGATTTATGTAAATTACTCTTATATTATTACATATATAATAAAAATGCACCTTGTAACGTGGCGACAGCGCGGCTCGTTACAACTGGCAGCAGGTTACAGAAGATAAATATGGAGTGCATTTAAAATGCAATCGAATACGGCACTAATATAACGTTCTATATTTGATTTTCGAGTAGAACAAAACGATGTTAGAGTTCTTTTAGATATTATGAAATCAGTTCGCAACCGTAAACAGTGGAACTGATCACTCTATTTCTGAACTTTTAACAAATCTTGGAAATACAGCAATAAAAGAATTTTGTTTAAAATCAATAGTCTTTGCTATTTCCTTGGGCTCAGTGCCACAAAGTAGTTTGCTGTTTCCAGTATGTGTGTCGAGTTATTTGGCAGACCAGCTGTCGTGCCAGACTGAGGTACAAACAGTGCAACTCAAATATTTAGAGTCCAGCGTGTCTCAAGTTAACTTTGTGTTCAGCACTGGCGCAACGCTAAGCAGGGAACACGTAACACTCCATTTAAAATAATAAGGACGCAACGTAATCAAAATAATATATTCTCGTTTTTATTGCAAACACCGGTAACATCAAATACTGGGCTATAAAATCGCTTTTCACATTTAAAATATTTTCATGTGCTTGTATGTAGTTGCAACAGTTGCAGCGTGCCATAAATATTCATAGTCCGGTTTTCCAGCGGCGTAAACTTGTGGTGTTTATCATGCTAGATCCTTCGCTAAGAACTTTTTTCATCGGTATGCTGTTATTTCTGTATAACGGCAAGGCAAAACAGTGTTTACTTTAGCAACCACATTTAATTTATAGCACAACAAGGTCATGTATTTATTTCTGCCGTAAATGTACTTATTAATTTCTTTAATAAGACTGGAGTCACCAGAAAATAACACTGAAAGACAGATCTGCATTGTTATCTGTATCTAGAACATGTATGCACGTACCCATTAATTACAAGAGCATTATTACATATTACCTATGGTACACTTTCGTTAGTTAAAAGAAAATTATTGTTGTTATTATGAGATGACTTCATCCCAGGTGAAATTCTGGTGAATATAGTTTATCAAGAGCTCAAATATATCAAGACATCAAAATTTGCCAGTAACAAGTAGTTCTGCGTGTGTCGCAATTCAGTTTCTGAAAACATTACGAGAAATTTATAGTTCGAACTTACTATTACTGTCGGGATGGTTACTTAAAAAGGCCACGGCTGAATCCCTTCCAGTTCCTTGCCACAAGTCCTTCTCCGCCACTAAGGATCTCAACATCGACGAGACGTAAAGCCATAAAAAATATTACTCTGGTTGTACTGTCAAGAGGAGGTCACTAATACCTGTAACCAAGCAAGGTAGCAAGTCATCAGTTCTATACGAACAATTTTTCAATATAATTTTACCTTTGCTAGGTTTAAAGTTACTCCAAATCTCGGCATTAGTTTTTAAGATTTCAGACGCGCTGTGAAACAAAGGTTCTAGATCAATATGTCCTCAATTGAAGGTAGTAAAGCTGAAGCCAGAGTAATAATAATGATAAAAATTACTTCAAGGTGAATTCTTAACTGTTAATTTATTCAGAAACGGTTCTTTAAGATTCGGCACATACGTATACATATACCAAAAAGGAAAATGTGAACACTTTTGGGAAACCCAGATACTTGGCATTCCTCAAGTTTTTCAACCAAAAATTTTACAAAAATAAATATTTTCTTATTTCACATGTATAGTAAGAAAGGGTAAATGTTTGAAACTTATTCATCGTATTGTTTGACCAGGAAGGAATTAATGGAAGATTGTATTCAAGATTTTTTTTGCATTTAGATCTCTTTATGTATGTATACGCACGTACCTGAGGTAGTGTGCAGCAGTCAATAGCAAATGGAACAGGTAACACTTATAATGTGAATAGTTAAAAAGTGTTTGGAAATAATGTTTTTTTTTCGATCGTGCTGTTAAAGAACTTAAACTGTCAAAAAGAAGTAAGTACGAATAAATCGTAGATAACCTTATTTACAAATCACAGCAGTGTATCTTCATGTGAACATCACTGCTGTGGGAATATATTGTGTGTAACCTCTTCGTAAAACTTGCAATTATGTTAGTATTTATCAGTAATACATGGTTTACTTAAACAGACACCAGACTGCAAAATTCTGTTTCTTCTGCCGTTGGTCCGACTGTTACTTTTTGCTGTGGCCTCGGTCTCCCTAACTGATACGAAATCACCGTTAAAGAGAAGAGATAGCTCAGGCCAAACCAACAGAGAGTCGTTCGGATCTAACGGAGAGAAACTGCCTCGCGCCGCCTCTAAAAGCTTCCTCAATCTACCTTCTATCCTGCCTTTTTTTCGCTTAACTTCTCCATCCACTTGTACGCCGAGGACTATGGTGAATACGAGAGCTTCAGCAAACAATTCGACATGTTCTATTCAAATAATATTTATGTTTCAGTCTTACTTACACAACCACACAATCACGGATTCACTCAGTTATTCGTAGGAAATTTTTGTTGCAGTTAATTTTTGAGAATCTATAATAATAAAGAGAGTTTTTGATGTTTTTTATATACACTTTATCATAAAACTTAATTATCTAAACCTGTTACTACTTGCTAGCGGAGTTACAGTGGATGCCACAAGTCATGTTCATGGGCCAAGATTTTTTTTTTTTCATCAGTTTTTCCTCATTTCATGTTCTACTGCCACCTCAGGTATTACGTCTAAACGTGTCCGCTATTTCACCCAGTATGAACATTTTTTGTTGTTGTTTACCTATGCTGTTGCGTGTGAGAGTTACAATTTGGATGGCAACGTACTTGTATCGGTGAACATCAACTCACATTGTCGTAATCAGGAATAAACTTCAATATATAAGTAAAGATTTTGAGCACTCTCCAGTAAGCTGCCGCCCAGATTAGACGCTGGCTCTGTGATACACGCTGGCTGCCGGATGGTTAGCCAGATAATATATTTTTAATGTGTGACTTTAGTACAAAATTGTACTATTTTATTGAAAAGTGTTTTTAGATTTATGTAATATATTGTAACTAGTTCTGAAGAAGACTCCCTTAAGGCGGGTCGAAACCGGTCAATAAATTCATTGAATATTTGCAACAGGTTTGGCTGTGTTTTCATTATACAATATAAGTAAAGAGTTTAAAAGAAATTTTCGTGCAATTTTTAAAATATGATGGCAACCTTCTGATTAGAACTGAATACGATTCTTGCCAAGTAAGCGAAAGGAAATTACCTACGACATAATTTAATTATGAACTGTCCTCTCATTTGTCTGAAGCGAATTGCGGAAACTGCGCAAAAATGAATTCTGTGTAGCTGGACTGAGGGTCGAACCCAGGGCTTCCGCAATGCTTGGCCCGAATGTACTAATCGCAAGGAGCATTGGGTGTGAAGAAGGAACATTATTGGTAATGATTCGCTGGCCGGATCGGGACGAAAATCTTGCTTTCTTCGGAAAGTGGAGGCCTTTAAGAGGCCGTTCAGATTTCCCTCTCTTCCTTCTTCCATTTTTCAAGCACAATCCGATCAATACACAACACATAAAACACAGTGATCTAAACGTACAATAACACCTAATAACATTAAAAAATACTGGATAAGTCACCGGGAAACCATGCAATAATTTTCTCTACAGGAATTTGTATTAGAGAAGTAACTTAAGCTCCTGTATGTTTGGGAAGCAATACCTGGCACAAAAAGGTACTTTTGCTTTATTAACAGAACACACCGATCATATTTTTAAAAGGACACTGAGCTTACAGTCTTCGTATCGTCAGACGAACGGCAACTTGTTTCTTATCTTATGGCGAAATTATTTTTAAGTTTCTTCTAGTTTCGATCTCCAACATACATATATATACCGAATACTCAAAGCCTGAATGTTTGTTTCACACACAAGTTCACATCGTTCCAAAGATTTTATCCAAATATCTCACAACTGATCTTCTCGATCAGACGGCTGACACTGTCCACCTGACAGAATGATTCTCGTTATTCTTCACCGTATTCCACCCTCCAAGACATCTGGTAATCCTGCTTCCTTATTAAGGAATTACCAAACTTATGACACAGGCATTGGAAACGTCTCACTTTAAGAGTCTTGATGCCAGCAGCAAAACCTGAAGATTCGTGAAGGCTATACCAAACTTAATAAGTGCAGGTTCCGCTTGCCGGTCCGGGTTGACGAACGGGGGGTCCTCAGTTCGATTCCCCCACCTGCAATTTTTTTTTCTGTTTTCATTTTTTATTTTTATTTGATTTTGTAGCGTTTAAAATTTGTTTTGAAACAAAGTCTCCAAATTATTTATTTTCATTTGAAAAATGCACAAATGATGGAAATCATAGAAATATTTGAAAAAGAAAAAGAAATACGTGCACACCAAGAACATTTTATAATGGATATCCTTCCACAGATTCTCCAGAAACTGAAATATTAATTTAATTTTTTTATCAAAGATTATCTATGGTTATTGAATGTTCTTTGTAAATAAATCTGTGACTTGTGTAAATGTAGATGCATCGGTTTTGTAATTATACAAAAAAAATTCCGCTACTTCTCTTAATCAGTTATATAAATAACTGTATAATTTTACTGACTATATAAAGTTTAATCAAAATAAAAATTAAAAGGAAGGAACACCCAATCGGTACGCTTCAAACATTAATTGAAAATAACGTTACCGCAAACTGAACTATTGAGAGGAAATGAACTTATGCTCCAGAAAGAGAGATATTAATTTTTTTGTATTAATGATGATCTATGGTTGCTGAATATTCTTTGTAAAAAAAAAATCTGCGACTTATGTAAATGTAGATGCAGCGGTTTTGTAATTATACAAAGAAATCTTGCTGCCTACCTTAATCGGTTATTTAAATAACCATATAATTTTAATGATAAAATATGCAAAGCTTAGTGACAATCAAAATTAAAGCACACTCTACATGGCGATGTTTAGAACTGTTTAATGGGAGAAATATGTTTTTACGTAACTGAAACAAACCAAAAACGCATGCAAGTCGGTAGTTTACTGAAACCAAATACAAGAACCTTAAAATGTTTAATAAAACGGAAGGTCTTACTATGAATTGGAATCACCAGGAATCCGCTTCAAAAACAATGTCTGCATTTTAAAGATAATGGCTACGTCTCCAAGATCACCCAGCCTCTGATATCGCACAGTTTCTGTCGGTGAAGTGACTCAACGAAAGCTGTTTTCATAACCATATCTGCATAAAAAATATTCCGTAATTTTCTATATTGTTCCTCTCTCACCACGAATTCCCAGTCGGTTAACGCTCTTGCCTCGCAGTCTGAAGGACGCGGGTTCGAATACCCTTCCAGGCATCCAGATTTGCGTTTTCCATGGTTTCATCAAATCACTCAATGCAAATGCTGGGATTCATCCTTCAAAAGGGCATTGGCCGAATTCCTTCCCGTTACTTGCCCCCAGTCCTTGCTGGAGTCCCACTATTTAAAAATTTTCTACAATCAAACACAGCCAGTCAACTGCGTGTTTCAATGTGGAAGAAGGGGTGTTATTCTGTGTTATTGGTATAGAATTGTGTGTCATATCTTTTTGATGTAGTGGAATGACGAGTTGTGAGCAAGATATTCGAGTTTTACGAAACGATTTGGATCGAGGTAAGTGACAACAGATGATTATTTTTATTTGGCGATTTTCTTTAACAGGAGCGGTTTCTGTGTTATATTCCTGCAATATATTGGTAACTATTCAGTTTTCAGTCAACTCTGCTAACTTTCTGTGATGCAAGCACAGTGGGTTCCACCTTTATCTGCCACTGCAGCTCATAACTTTTAGAGAAATTACACGAACAAAATTTGTACCGTAGGAGCAGCAAGGAACATGTATACTTGTTGTCCTAACCACACTTCAAGCAGTCGCCATCCAGAAACTTTAAAGCAAAACTTTAATTTGTCTACTGAAAACAGAAAAATAATAGGCGTCAACAGTTAGTTCAGTTGACTGTAAGGTATCTGTACTTTTCCTACAAGAAATCGTATGGCTCATTCAGTAGGGAATTTCGTTTAGCTAACAGTAAATATGCGTTTCAATAAGGTTACACGATCCGTATCTAGTGTACAAATGTTTGAAGGTGAAAGCAACTGAAAACTTTAGGAAATTTCTGAAAAGAATTGAAGTTAAAATTTTTGTAAGTAGTTGAATTGGTGTGACGAAATTTCTGTCATCTGGTGCATTTTCCATTGTGTTCGTGGTTCAAATTATACACGGTTCTGTGATTCTCCACTTACATACGACGCTGGTTAGATACGCAGTCGAGAATTCAATTCTTTGATTTTTTTCAGGTGAACGTTCTCCATACTGTAATGAACATACGTAATCCTTAAGTTAAAAGGTATTTAAAACGGCTAACAATAATTTCACTGTCAGGTTTGCATGGCTTTAAGTAAATAAAGATTTTTTGAAAAAGAAAAATTAAATTTTTTGATCGATCTAGTTTTCCTTTAAGATGGAAGTAAGGTACGAAAATGTTGCTATGAAAATAAATACAGATTGTACATAATTACCTGAAATATTTAACGTTCCTTTTCGGACCGTAAAAACGAAGAAAAATTTATCACAATGAATTCATACCTTATGAAAGCGCGTACAATACTGACATTTTCGTTCTTTTATTCCTGTGCTGGAAAACCGATATAATATCAATCATCAATTATGTCCCATTAAAGTTTTTTTCGATCTGGACGAATGTGTCCACAAACTTTGTAACTCAGAACTTTCACTGATCTTATTAGGGCGAGCGACACTAGCCGACAATTTTTAGATTTTTGTGGTAAACGTTTTGAAAAACTACTGTACGTCTGGATGTAAAATTGAACATAAATTAGCAGGCCATAATAATTCAGAGTTATCTCTAGATGTGTCATTAATCATTATTTTTGCAAAAATTGTAATAATTTTTATTAGCATATATATGTAATGCCACGAGTGATAGTGGTTCATTTTGAAAATCATTTTCATTTAACTTATGAAAATAGTGGTTGTGTTCCAATTCCACCGACGAATAGATTTTGTAAAATACTTAATATCACATGTACAAGAAAAAATTTCCATTACAACTAGCTTCCGCAATCACAATTCATAAAGGTCAAGATTTAACATTAAATAAAATTGCTGTAGATATTAGAGAAAAATAAACTTTTGTTGGTTTAACCTCGTATGGTAGGTTATAGAGAGTAAAAACTTCAGAAAGACTTGCATTAAATAGAATATTTTCTTATGACAGACCCGCCTCTAAAGACTTCGCTGTTAAGAGACGTTAAGCAGTTAAAAAAACTTATGACAGAATTAGTAATTTTAAAAATTGGAGTATGTTAAAATGAAGAAACAGGAAGAAACTTGAATAAGAAATATTGTATCTGTTTAAAAACAAATTAAAATAAGTTGATATTTTAAATATGTAAAGATTGCATCTTATTATAAACGTGCCTAATTTTTTTTTCAACAAACTAAAATCACGGATTTTTATGATAGTAATTTACTTAATTGAATATAATATTTTTTATAACAAAACTTCGCGAGTCACCACAAACCTGTGCTTTTAGCTAGTTTTATGTAAATTCATTCACTAATATAAAATCGATTTTAGAAACGTTTTCCTGTCACTTTCATTACTGACTCTAATTTGCCACGCAATTGACAATACAAACATTCCACGTCCGTCGCAAATTTCGAAACAGCACATTAACGGCCTGTGCAGGCTGTGCAAAAAGCGCTGTATGATCCTTCTTTCATCAGGATGTCCCCTTTTTGCTTCTCAGATGGTTGTTTATACTTGCAAATCCCGTCTGAGTTCTCCGACGTAATTTACATGAAGCGTATATCCGGATTTGGGTGAACGCCTGTAAATTATCCCGTCTCGTGTAGACGTCATCCTACGAGCCGTGTCTGTGTTAAGCCTAACTGAGTGGGATGCGGCGGAGACTCGGACACGGTCGAGAGTTCCGAGAAACGACTTCGCCCGGATTCAATCGACTTAACGACCGATAAGGATCTCGACCCGGTCGACGTTCGCTACACGCCTCCGCAGGTCGACCTCTCGAAATTGACCTGTCAGCTGTGTACCGAGGCTCACTTCCTGCTATTCACACACCGAGATTCTAGCTCCACCGTGCTGAAATGGTTAATACTTTGCAGTTCGATGTAGCTAGAGGTGTCCATTCAACGCAGTACAATAAGGAAAAACCAAGAATGAATTATTTGTATTGAATTTTAGACAGCCATTCTCAGTGCCACATAGGCCTGTTAAATCGGAGTCCAGCTGAAATGCTCCATCAGTGTCTCACATCACAATTTTCAAAGAAATTTCATTTTGTATGTTTTTATTGCGTTTTTATCATATTTCAGCTCCGGTAACAATCTTTGTCAGCCAAAACACCATCATGATAGTGATCTAATGACGTAGTGGGCTTCATAGCCTATTTCAATCTCCAGCCATCCTTTCGCGACCGTAATAAGGAATATTTTCCTCTAGACCAGTGTTTCCCAACCTTTTTTGGGTCATGTCCCACTTTTAACTTTTTTTTTGCCCCCCATACATAATTTTAAATAAAAAATTATTTGTTATTAAAGAAACTCATATAGGATTGTTTTTGAAAGAAAACACTTTAATATTGTCAAAAAACACAGTAAGTAAAATTAAAAAGCATATAATGAAATACTAATATTCAAAAGATTTTTAATAAAGATTTATTATGGCAATTTAGTGTGATCCTTGCGCTTGATGCTTGCTACATAGAGATTTTATATTAGGCTCCAATTTAGTAAGCTTTAATCTCAAGTCTCCACGTTGTGATATATCCAGTCGATTTCTTTTTTTTTATCAGTAAATCATTTACTGATAACAGGCCGAGACAGGCGGAACATTACGCGGTGAATCCCAAAAAGGTGAAGTTGACGACTAGAATCATCCAGATGATATATTTTGCTAACATCAAACGAAACTATACCTAATAATTATTTACAGCACTGTTTTAAAATTTGCTTTTTTGCTATATTTTGTACCTATATCTAGCATTGCATTTAAATAACCCAAAGAGAAAGTGGTAAAGTCGTATCAAGTCAATTTCTAAATTGCCCCCCTGTGGGGCGTGGGCCCCACGTTGGGAAACACTGCTCTAGACCGTGGTCTGCGAAGATGGTTCAGGTGGTCCGCAGGCTAAATACTATGAATTTAAATACTATATTCATCCTGTATAAGGCTGTAAGCTATAAACCCAGCTCTTTCAAAGCCACCAAAAATTTGATGACCAGGCAAAAATCTGGCAGTTCCAAGATGATGATGGGACACCAATGTTCCTACAGTAGTCTGTTCACTAAATACGGTTCCAGTGGACATCAAGGAGTGTGCCATTCGTTTAAGAATTACGTGAATGACTGTTTTTAGAGGGTCTTGTAGTAGGGGAGACTGGGTACGGTTGGCCAGGTTACGGTTGTGACAGTCGTCATATTAGCCAAATTATAATGAATACCGGGATGGGGAGGGGGGTAGAGAGGAGCGGCGTGCCTGTTTGACCGTGTTTCACGGTATTGCGTTAGAAATCATGTGACATTAACAATCGTAGAAGCCTACATTTCTTTTTAATAGTCAAAAGTAAGTGTTTTTATCAGATTTCTTTTAATAATTGTTGTTGTATGTGTACAGAAAGAGTAATGAGTGTTTTTCCTCGTTATAAGTTAAACATTAGTAGTTAAATAGCAGTGATTACTTTGCACGTAGTTTATTTTGTATTGTCATGGCGACTGATATTTTGCGAAGGAGTGCGTTGGGTACTGTTGTGACAAGTAATTTTTTGTTTTTGATGCCAAGAAAACGCTTGAAGAAGACCAAAAGTTGTACGAGGCACATTAGTCATGTTTAATTTTGCAGCAAATGTCTTGGGAAATACTATCCCTCCTTTACTTTTATTTCCACGTTCATTTTGTTAGCGACGGGCCGGTAGGATCGATTGGGACGGCAAATCCTTTAGGCTGCATGCAAGGTGCATTGTTCCTAGGATTTCTCGACCATTTTGAGAAATTTTCTAATGCTTCTCCAACGCATTGAGTCTTGCTAATGCTGGATAACCATTCCTCGCATATCCACATTAATACATTGGAATTTTGTAAAGAAAATGGAATCACTTTGCTTTTGTTTCCTCCACACTGTTCGAACAACCTGCAGCCCTTGACTCGACCTACCAAGCGGGGCGGTGTAACGGTTAGCGTTCTCGCCTCGCGGTTCGAATTCCCGTCCGGGCATCCAGATTTGGGTTTCCCATGGTTTCCCCAAATCACTCCAGGCAAATGCCGGGATGCTTCCTTCAAAAGGCCATGGCCGAATTCCTTCCCATTCCTTGCCCCCATCCTTTCCCGTCTCTAAAGACCTCGATGTTAAAAAGAAACGTAAAGCAGTTACAAAAAAAAATAAAAAAAATAAAAAAAATAAATAAAAAAAATTGACTCGACCTGTCTTCGGACCCTTGATAAAATCTGTAAATACTACTTATGATGGATAGTTGGTGAGTCACAATGCCAATCTACGATTTACCAGGTATTATCAAAATGATCTATATCTAGACTATTATAATAACTATTGATGCTACAATGTCTTAATAGTTATAAGCGATTAAGGTGTTCCCAGATTAATTTCTATTGTTACGTAAAAATTAATTTTTTCCAGAAGAAGATTATGTTACATTATGTTTGAAATTATTTGAAATAAAAGTGATTTTAGACCATTTTGTTGTATTTTTGAACCTGTCACTACCGACCCCAAGCACTGTCACAACCGCCCCTGGAGTTTGGTTGGTTGTAACATTTTTTCTTTTTTATCTAATTTGTTTCTGTGATTAACCATTGTACTTAGGGACAAAAATTTAGTATTTATACGTAGGGAAATATAAATTTTACTATAAAAATCATCTTTCTTCCAGGTAACTGGCATACTAAGAAAATTATGAGTGATCAAATGAAAATTGTCACAACCGTACCCAGTCTCCCCTACGTGTGAGCGACCGTGGTAGGGTTGGTAACATAAAAGTGTCTTTTATTTTATTTTATGCATGTAGGTCGGTACTAACATCCTGCCTACATTAACAATTTTGCTAATTTAGCTAGTAAATATTAAATCTTTCATCAACCTAAAATTCAATTATAATAGGTCGTTTCCAGTTTTATAACTGTTTTTCTATACGAATTCAAAACAAGCTTTTAGATTTATTATGTTGTAATGCTAACTAGCGTGGTGGATGAGTGGTTAACGCTGTGGCCTCGCATTCTGGAGGACGTGGGTTCTAATCCCAGTCCGGGCATCCAGATTTTGGTTTCCCATAGTTTCCCCAAATCACTGCAGGCAAACGCGAGATGCTTCCTTCAAAAGGCCATGGCCAAGTTCCTTACCGTTCCTTGTCCGCAATCCCATCCCGCCTCTAATTACCATGCTAAGTATATCTCCTTTGGGATGGTCCAACCGACCTTCGGGTTGAATACCAATCACTTTTTAATCAGTTTAAGAGCGTGTGTAATTTTTTTTACTTATGGCTTTACACCTCGTCGACGTCGATGTCATTAGAAGCGGGACGGGAGTGGGGGACAAGGAACGGGAAGGAATTCAGCCATGGCCTTTTGAAGGAAGAATTCTGGCATTCACCTGGAGTGATTTGGGGAAATTATGGAAAACCCAAATCTTGATGCTCGGACGGGGATTCGAACCGGCGTCCTCCGGAATGCGATGCCAGACAGAACGTTAACCGCTCACCCACCACACTCGGTGTAGTTTTTTTTTTTTCATTAGTCTATGGCTGTCGAATTTGAATTATGTGAAAGTCAACTTACTGCCCGGGAAACCTGGATTTATACACCTCCCTTAGCACAGAAAAGAGCTATTAGGATGTTGTGTAGGGTACAACTTTCTAAAAATCTCAGTATTATTACAATGACTTCTCAGTATATATATTCTCTCATGTGCTTTGTCATAGATCATTTTAACCTGTTTACTTCTAATTCACAGGTACACAATTTCAATACAAGAAACAGAAATAACGGTCACAAAACACAAACATCTCTGTCATTAGTACAAAGAGGAGTTAATTATTCTGGTATACATCTGTTTAATAAACTTCCCAAGAGTATAAAACAGTTTGCAGATAATAAAGATATATTTCAAGAAAAACTGAGAGATTATCTTATTGGCAACTCCTTCTACTCCATTCAAGAATTTGAACAAATTAATTAATTGTATTCAATATGACTTTTGCAAAATTCAGTTGTATAAATCAATGTTTATTGTTATTCTCTTTATTTGTCTTTGGAGCATATATTTGTTTTTACTATGATTATGACTCATGTGTATTAACCATGACATGTTTCACATCCCAGAGGTCCATCCTCAGCAGGGATCCATGAAACAAGATTGATAAATTAAAAACATAAAATAAAAATAGGAGACAAATACCTCGCAAATACGATTAATATGTGGTTGCAACTGTATATACTGTTTGCTCTGGAAAGATGCTGATTTGTAATGTGCACAGCATAAGACGTTTGGTGCTCACCAAACTTACGACATATTGCGTAATCCCGTGTAAGGCATTATTCACCACTTTATGTGTCTCTGGGAACAATAACTCTCCACTTAACCGTACATGGTTGATGAACGCGGAGGGGCAATTCTTTTCAGTGGCAGCAGCCCCAGCGAATGCTGGCACGCGCGAAATTGCTTCTTGATAACTTTATACTGCCAACCTATAATTTATGTTTTAACGCCCCCGGACGCCTCCGCTTTATTAACATTCTCACGACGAAGTGCAAAGTTTTTCCTCTCTGTGGGAACTTTTCCGGTCTCGAGAGTTTTCCAGCCGACGGGGCGGTCAAATTGCTGCCCGCGGATTCTCGCCTCGACTATCCTATCAAGAGGAAAATTTACATTTCTCCCTGTTCCAACATTCTGGAGGGAGCACTGCGCAGCCATTTTCTGATTCTGAAGGATGAAATTGGTTCCTGGCTGCGCGCAAACCACCTCGCAGCTGATCCATCTCGACTAATCGCATTTCACTTGGCTTCTCGTTCTACCTGTATACATAGTAAACAACATACAGGTGTATAATTATGAATATTCTGCGTTTGTAAAGAAAGTTATTCTATGCTTGAGTGTTGTCAGATATGAAAAACGTTAACAGTGGAGTTAGGACCACAAGAGTTACAGGGAAACTAAGTTATTTGTTGAAATTATAAAAATTTTAACTTGACTTTAACATCACTTCAGCTGATAAAAAACGTTACTTTCTCAATCTGTTGGTTAGGCATAGTGTGAAGCTTGAGCTTTGTAATTCTCTGAAGACGTTTTCTGACAAGTTGCATTTGGTTTATATAAATCCAACCATTATCTTTCTTTATTTTTATTTAATTATTATTTTGCTTATGGGTTTACGCCACGTCAACGTCTAGGATATTTGGTGCCGGAAAGGATAGGGTATAAGTAATGGGGACGGCCTTGGTAGCGTAGGAGCTAGAGTGCTAGCTCCGTGTGCCGAAGGTCGCCGGTTCGAGTCCGGCCGAGGGCATTGGGTGTTTAAGTGTTGTGGGTGTAAATGTCTTGTCCGTGTTGTAGTGTCCATGTGTCAATACTTGATAGCAACATGACAACAAATCACATTTAGCTGGCTGTATGGCCTCAGCAGCCGAATGCCATAAAAAAAGGTAACAGGAAGGAATTCAGCCATGACCTTTTGAAGGAACCTTTGCAGCATTCGCCTGGAGTTATTGGGGGAAACCACTGAAAACCCAAATCTGGATGGCCGGGTCCTCCAGAATGCGATACCATAGCGTTACTGCTCATCCACAACTGTTATTGATTCACGTTCAGTATCAACCCTGAAAAATAGAAACAACACTTTTTAAGGACCACTAAATGTTCTGAAACAGCCTCATTTTAAGAAGGTGAGGAAAAGATAGTGGTATAAGCAACAATATTGCCCTTTGGTTTGTGACTGCACGTGAATTTGTAACCATTAGACTGATTCGACGGACTATCTAAAATAAAATAAAAATAATTAATAACGCAGCCATGTGTTAAATTTTGAAGCAGTAGAAATAGTCCCCAGTTATCTCCTTAGGACTTCTGAGCGATAAATATTTCAAAAGTATTCTGTGAGCCATAGCGTAGAAAATTTGATTTTATAATGATGCAGCTCGGATAGAGAAAGCATTTAAACAGGAAGAGCAGACAAATTTATTATTTCTGCTGTTGCAATTCAATTTTTTCGAATTACGTTTTTTGTTGGACCTATGTAACTCTCACAAATTTGACTATACGATTTTCTCAAAATTTAATATCAAATCGTTTTGTAAGAGACCTGACAATTTTTTTTTTTTTTTTTTTTTGGGATATCTTTTGAGTTATGTTCGATTACAGCGTTACTTAATTCACTTAAGAAATATGATCACTAACATCAGTTTACCTCAACCGACTTGCGTGAAGTTAAATTAATATTACAATTATTAATTTGGTACTGTTTTCAGAATTTGTGTAACAGTTTTATGAGGGAATGGATGAATAAGTAGACGCGTCTTAACATACTGTTTTTGGCATAATATTTCACGCGGCTTAATACCTCGTATTATTAATTGGGTAGCAAATACATTCGATCCTTGGTAAATTCCAAGAAGATGGACAACCTAAATTTCGGAAGAACGCAGGTTCGAATCATCGTCCAGCCATCCAGATTTGTGGTTTTACCTGGTTTTCCATTATCAGTACAGGCAAATGGCGATATGGTTCATTCAAAACGCCATCGCTGAAGTCCTTCCTGCTCCTTGCGCCCGGTTGTTTACGCCGTCTAATAGTCTTGACGTCGAGGAGGCATAAAGCCATAAACACAACGAAAAAATTCTTAAAGGACTCACCTCGTTATTCACCCGGATTAATTTCGATAACTGATAGAAAGTCGAAATCTGGATGGGCGTGCCGGAGATGGAAATGCCGGGCTTCAACTGTAACAGCTCACTTGCTTAATGCTGCTTTGTTCATTATAGGCTTAACAGTCGAAATAATTTTTCCATTCGTGTTTTTGGAAATGTTATTAGGTATTAGCTGTATGTATCTATATTGCTTACTTTGTTATGTGCATAAACTGTGTGGTCTTATACAGGACAACTCAGGAGGAATGGTAAATATTCAAGTGGTGGTAGTAGGAACAATATTGAATAAAAAGGTTCATATAAATATATGTTCGATTTCAATTCGTTTTAGGGATACAGGAATGTTATGGTCACCAAGGTCGCCGGACCTTTCCCCGTTAGATTTTTGTGTGTAGGGATGGTTGAAAAACGAAGTGTTCAGACAAAAAGTAAACACAAGATACGAATTACTCATTCGCATTGTAAACACTGTTACCCTCATTAAAGCATACCAAGACATACTCAGAACAGCTACACATACTGTAGCGGAGACAGCTGCAAAGTGTTTGGAAGTCGATTGTTGGATTTTCGAACATTTAATTTAAACTTTTGTAAAATATGCGTGTGTTTTTGCAGGAATAAAGTACTTCAATAAATTATTTGTATGCCCTTGATCATTTTCTGAGGTTTGTTTTAATGCATAACATTCTAGCACCTGTATCTCCAAAATAAATGGAAATCGGACACACGTTTGCATGAACTTATTTACTCAATATTGCTCATACTACAGCCCCCTTCAATATTGACCATTCCTCTTTAATCACCCTGTATTGGGTCAAATCGTTAGTTGTTACCGTAAACGAGAAAGCTAATTCTTGATATTTTTCGAGCAGGAATGTGTCTGTATAGTTTCTGATATTATGTCTTTCTTGTTGCAGGTGAGTATCTCGTGGCGCCATCGGTTGTCCTGTCTTCAGACTGCAGCACTGCACTCGGCTCCTCCCGAAGGAGTTGGAGCACTCGTCCCTGGATACACAGTGCCAGACGCTCTCCATTATGTTCCCCTTGTTTCTCACTTCCCAGTCTCTTTCTTCCCTCTTGGGATTCTCACTTAAGCCTCTCCGCTCTCTTGCCTTCTCTCCGCCGTAGCTCTCGTCTTGTTTTGGGCCATCGATCCCAAGTTTCTCTTCCTCGGAGTGGCATCCACTTTCGATGTGTTTGCTGTCACATTTATTTCCAGTCCTTTTTGTTCCAGAAGTTCATTCATAAGCAAGCCAACAGACGGCTCAAATCAGAAAGCAAAAATATCTCCCTTGTTCATACTCAGCATTGGTTCTTATAGAAAGAGTGGTTGTAATCTTATTTTACAAATCACTTTGGTTGAAAGGAAAGCAGTAGCCATTTTTCCTTTCTTTAAGCAAGAAATGCAATTTTATCTTAAACACCGCGCAGTCTTTATAGAAATGCAGATTGTCTGTGTAGAACATTTTTAGGGATAAATAAGCCTCTGCACGCATTTTGCAGTATCAAACAATTCGGAATTATTTATGCGAAGGGCGAATAATAAAAAGAAATTACATGTGTTGCTATAGCTTCTATGACGTTAATTTACTCCTAGTTCCCGTAATACTGCACAGTGAAATTAGAGAGGACGTGGGTTCCCGACTTCATAAAGATTTCGGGTTTTCCAAGGTTTCACAAAATAACTTCAGGCACGTTCCGGGATGATTGCTTCAAAAACCAATGGTCAAATTCCTTGTTCCAAATATCTTCTTGCCTTTAATGACCTCAGCTTCGACATGAGGGCGAAAGAAAAAAAAAAAAAAAGAAAAAAACATCATATTACTGAGCGTTCAGATTACTTGTTACTTCGGCTTCTCTCTAAAGTGACAGACGTAATACTGCTTGGAAGCAGTTTTTTCTCTTTTCCACATTTGGCGGATTGGTGAAAGTATCAGTAAGATAAACTGACTTGTACAAACATCACTGCAGCAAATATAAGCTGTTCTGGACATGACGTCTGAAAGTTGGATATTTAAAGTTTCAAAATAGTAAATTAAATACCTTTTGCGATATTGGAACAAATTAAGGTATGCTGGCACAGTCTGGTGGGTGAACAGCAGTTAGTGTCATGGAACATCGGTGCCTGATTCAGGTTCAGTCGACGATACCTTAAAATTAATTGATGCGGGCACTCAGACGATTTCCTTACATTTTCTTGTCAACAATTTAGTATTGACTCTCACAGTGAAGTTTAAATGATGATAACAGTTAAAGAAAAATTGTATTCCTGAGAATCTATTAGCTTAATTCTAGGTTGTAATGGAACTTTATTTAAACAATCTACCATAACAAATTTTGGTACTGCCAAATACAACATCCTTACAACTGTGACTGAAGAGATGCTACGAGAAACGCTTGTTGTGTGATTGATCTGAAAATTTACCAATATTCCAAATTTCAGTTTGAGATACTGCTGGAATTTATTCTGCTCTTGACTTCTCCTCCACATGGAGTAAATGTTGCTTCGTGTACGTGAAATAATCTTGGATTGCTAGTTTTGAGAATCCAAATCCATCTTGCTGTGGTTACAAGCTCTAATTCGTGAAAGGTAGACTGCGTATAAGGTTAAACGCATGTCTAACCAAATACCCATTTCCGATTTACAGTTGATGCAGTCTTCTTTATGTTGCAAAAATTAAGCAAGTAACATTAGGTAACTAAGTTGCCGCATGCGTTATTTACACCACAGAGTATTGAGGAGCAAGAATAAACTGAAGGGCTTCTTACAGCCACCTTACATTCACCCTGCTTTGACAGTCTCTTGGAAGGTGATTATCCACGGTAATATTCTGGAGAATAAATACCCCCAAATTGATATTCCTTTCCCTGTTGCTTATAACACCATTAAGTTTGTGTGTGTGCGTGGGAGGGCGGAGGGGTGGAGAGAAGAGAGGACGTTAGAGGTTAAAAACACCGTGTTACTTCGTTTATACATTGTTAAGTTTGGAGGTGGTAATTCGGCATCGTCCTAACATTGGCCAGATAACTTCGAATAATCCATAGCCAGGGTCCATTGTTCCACCCCGTGTCAACACGGCGGCGCTTTAGTAGCCAGCCATAAATTACGTCACACGAATTTCATGATTTTTGGAGCCCCCCCCCCTCCATGTCGCGGTGGTAAAATTCGTGTGCCTCCCCTCCCCTGATGTGACGTCAAATATTTTGTAATTTTTAAATTTATAAATTATTAAATTAAAACAGCACTTCCAAAATTATTTATACATTTCCATTTAAAATACTTTTTTTCAAAAAATCAACAATAGATAAAACATTTTAGAAAACTGACAAAACATAACAAATCAAATGAATCATACAAAATTTAATCATCTAGTGTCCATCGGCTTTGAACTCATTCATATATATCATATACTACTGGCATAGTAGTCACTTAATTCTCGATTTGGATAATGTTAGGAGCATTAATGTGTCAACTTTTTCTTCAGCCAACCATATAGAATTTTAATCGTTTATCAAAGAACTTCCCTGTCAAGTCTGCAATTCTTTGAGGACGAATTTTCGTGATGAGAAAAACCTCTTGATTGCTCGTGTTGGTTAGTGGCTTTGAGTGATGAAAGATATAGACCCCAGATGCCAGACGGTGGTTTAAATAAGTATGCGGAAGTCAAAGGCGGCATGAACTCACGCTTCCGCCACGAGCCAAAAGTGATAAAAATTATACATGCGACGTCACGAAGCTTATGATTGGCCTTCCCCCCCCCCCCCCTTGTCATACTTTGTTGACCCTTCGCTCCCCCTTAAGATGTGAAGTAGTTTATGGATTGCTTTATTAGGAATTGGTGGGTGTAGGAAGACGATACAACGGCGATGTTAAGAGTATTAGATGTTACTCATACCATATGTCTGTAAACGTTATACGCTATGGAACACTGTTTCTAGACCTTTTCCAAACGCAGGACCAACAAAATGTCAAAATTAATTTTACCGGCCACTAACGTATATGGGCTTAATTTTTTACCTCTGTGTACCGTATATCATTAACCAACCATACCAACTGTTATGGGTACATACAGAGATCTACAATAAGGTCCTTATAAAACCGGCATTAAGTTCAGCCTGAAAGAAACGCTGCTCTCTGTGAGTAGACCATTATAGAAACAATGCAACGAAATCCTGGAAAAACCAGAATTTAGCTGATCGTTATAGTATTCACAGCTTCTGGAATATTTAGTTTCTTGCTTATACCCACTTTTAGGCCTATACAGTACGGTATCAATTTTGTGTTAATAACGTTTACTAATTCATTTTTGTTGAGATATTTCTATTTCATTTAGAATCACGTCTTAAAAAGAAATTCTGCTATGGACACCTGTCCCATTTCCGGGTCAGGCATGTTGAGAAACGGTGTTGTTTGCGCATTATGATAATCATCACGCATTTAGTCACGCAATACAAACTAAAGGTTGTACGGTGAACGTGTATTGGGATTTCAGTGAGACCTTATCCTGCCTTATACTATGAATTCGCAATACTAGAGTAGAAGTAGCAATAGCTTGCGTTGATATCTGGAGGCAGCTGGGATTCTGCCTTCCCAGCGGGCCGCTCACAGAACCCTGCATTAATTACAGGGGACCGAGCCATCCCTGATTAGTTCGCCCCGCCATACGTCGTGGGTCGACAAGCGTCTAATTGGACGAATGGTACGCTCGCTGGCTAAACACCGCCCACTCTGCTAGTCTACATAGGCTTCTGAAAGCCAGTCCGCTTATTTCAAACTCGGTGTGAAATTTTTTTATGGTAGCTAAAAAATCGAGTTCATACGGCATAGCTTGACGAAGGCTGACAGCCATTACCACCTCTGTTCACTGTGATGTTGCTGTGTCTCAATGTCTACAGTTCACGGTCACCAACCCCTATGTTGCAGAAGATGTAAGTGCTATAGTATACAGCTAGGATAATAATTGGCATGAGAAATCGCAAACGATCTAAATACTAGCAGGACGATCATTTTGGAACACTTAACTTCAATTTAGTTACTCAACCATCATCCGAAATAATGCGAGAAAATTACGCGTTCCTGTAACAGAAAGTGTTAGACAAACTATAGCTGTTCAGGGGGGGGGGGTGAGGGGGTATGCTAAATAACCATAGCGGGTTCAGTTTCCGTGAATCATTCCATCTCCATTTCAGTTCATTTAGATTCTCAACAACAAACATGTTACGTCGTAGCGAACGCTCGGGCCTGCCATTCTCCCATTTTACCGACTCAACAAACCATGAAGCACGATTTAAAAATAAAATAAAATGTGTCTTTCACGTTAAAGAGCAAATGAACTGGAGGTTGCCGGTCTTAGTAGTGTAGGGGCTAGAGTACTAGCTCCGCGTGCCGAAGGTCGCCGGTTCGAGTCCGGCCGAGGGCATGGCTGTTTGAGTGTTGTATCTGTGTGAATGTCGTGTCCGTCCTTGGTGTCCATGTCTGTATTCTTGGTTGCAACAATACACTGGAAGATTAATTACAATCACGTTGAGCTGGCTGTATGGCCTATGAGCAGAAAGCCATTAAAAAAATAATAATAATTTTAAAAAAACTGGAGGTGTTTCTAACCTTCCGCAAATGTGGCATTGCGTAAGACAATGAAGCAGCTTACTAAACTAAACTGATTTGACAATTTAAACGAAATAATAGTCAACTTGTTCCTAAAAGTAAACACATAAGGATAGTTGCCGTAAAGGCAAAGAAAGGAACGTTATGTAGTCAGCTCTGATATCAAGCGGCTTATTCTGGTGGCTGAGTTGATTAAAGTTCGTGATAAGGGGATACTCGCTTGGGATCACGGTATTGGTCGGATTTTTTACGAGCCTTAAATCTGAACCTAACGTCATTTTGGAAAAATTGCACTTACGGTTGGAAGGAAACATTCTCCACCGGCCCGAAACTGGTACTGACCAGGTGAAATATGCTTCGTTATATTGTCCTCTTCACGCTTGGAACTCTCTTTTCTCGGAAACGTCACCACGAATTAAATTAGAAATGCCGAAATGCGAGATGCTCCGCAACCACGAAATGTTAGCAGCACTACAAAATTGACACAAAAATTATCGGTACTGGGATCATATCAACCTAAACAGGTTCGTTTTGTCATATCGTGTTTAGGTTGAAATTCGACCCGGGCAAGGGTAAAAAGTTTACGGGAAATTCGTTCTGTGGCGTCCATCGCAGAAACGGCGCATTTGTTTACAACGAAAGCAATAGTTTATCTCTGAACGCTTGTATCTATTCTAAGATGGCGAGACTTGTTGTACTGCATCTAGGATAAATATTTCCTATCCGTTTTCGTGCGATGTTTTACAACGGAGTGAAGCTAAAACGGCAAGAAAATATTACAACAAAGGATTTAACCACAATTTCAATAGATTGTCATGGTTTTTGCAGCGCCGGTGGCATCTAATAGTTGTTCGTCACTCTCACATTTCGGCATTTTAAATTTAATTCGTGGTGAATTTTCCGAGAAAGAAGGGTGAAAATCGTGAAGAGGGCATTATAACGAAGCAATTAAAACAAATTTCAACAGGTCAGTACCAGTTTCAGGCCGGTAGTGAATATCTCCTTCCACCCCTTACTTTTTCGATTTTGACATTTTTTTTTTTGTTTGTTGGTGATGTCAACGTTTTCGTCCCAAACTGGAGCCTTTCTCAAGCCATTCGCGTGGAATCATTTAGGGAAACCATGGAAAAACCCAAATCTGTATGACCCAACCCGCAGGAGAAACAACACCATTTCTGCCGGAAAAGATATAAACAGTTCATTCAGTGTACGAAGTGAATTTTAAGCAGCCCTGACGAAGGCTCTGGTCTGTGACCGAAATGGGAATTGTCCATAAACCACGTAGCTCCATTTTCATCACCTGTGAAAACCGCCTCCTCTCCCACCCCTAGTTTGCCTGACGTGGCCTTTACCTCTACACCTCCCTTCCCCCCCCCCCCCCAATCCGTCATGACACATAAATGTTTTCGCTTTTCATTCCAAAGGACATTTTGTACAGTTTTCTCTTACCAAACCATCGTAAGTTTCATAAAGATATAATTAATTGACGGAAATAAATATTAATATTTTGATGTGTGTTCTGTGCCTTGTTTTAACCCTGACAAATAATATGAATAAAAAGCTACAGGGCTTGGGTCGGAACCCCTCCCGCCCTACGTAGTCCAGCGTAGTTTTCTACCCAACCCCTCTCACCGCCCTAGACTGAGCCACGTAGTTTATGTATGCTCCCTTACCAGCAAGAAACACGCTGCGCCAAAACCGAAAAAAGCAAGTGCAATTTTCAACAACTGACATATTCTTTCTGGGTTATTCAAGATGATGGGTCTTAATTACGTGTGTAAGTAAAATTGTAAGGAATGGCGACGCACACTGTGAACCCTTTTAGTGGAGTGTGAGATAAGAGGAGCAGTCGCCCGCCGAGCACCAGGTCAAGGTCAGCGAACCACACCTAACAGCACGTGCCACAGGTGGACTATGTGCACGGCCTCCCCAGCCTACACCACTACTGGCACTGTTTAATAATGGCTAGACAAATATACGACGGTGTTTTTCTGAAGGGTAGAACACAGTGTGTTGTTCTCGACGGTGAGCGTTCATCACTGACCGAAGTGCGGTCTGCGGATCCCCTGGGGAGTGTGATAGGGATTTTATTGTTTCTCTATACATTAATGATTTGTGCGGCGTAATAAGAGAAAAAAAATTGCTGATGATACTATTATTTATCGTGAAATAAAATCCCAGGACGATTTCGCTTTGTTACAAGCCGATGTTATGAAAATAATCGCATGGTGCAAAGACTGGCAGCTGGAGTTAAACGCTAAAAGATGCCAAGTCATGCATATAAGTAAAAAGGTGACACCATTTAACTCTGAGAATACAATCAATGCCACTGTTCCTTGAACGGTAGATTCCGCTAAATACCTATGTGTAACGATTGGTAATAATTTGATGTGGAATGAACATATTGAGAAGTTATTTGGGAAAGCAAATGATTTTTTTTTTTACTGCTTTACGTCTTTAGAGACGGGAAAGGATGGGGGCAAGGAATGGGAAGGAATTCGGCCATGGCCTTTTAAAGGAAGCATCCTGGCATTTGCCTGGAGTGATTTAGGAACCATGGAAAACCCAAATCTGGATGCCCGGACGGGGATTCGAACCGCCGTCCTCCCGAATGCGAGGCCAGAACGCTATCCGTTACACCACCACGATCGATAGCAAATGATATGTTCCGATTTCTAGGCCGTAACTTGAAACAATGTACACCGTAAGTTTAGTCGATTGCATACAAAGCTCTGGTGCGTTCTCACTTACAATATTGTTGTTCCATATGGAGGCATTGGAAAAGGCCCAAAGAACAGCCGCCCTATTCGTGACAGGA